>CM064516.1:38012188-38248885 GCA_032716605.1 Paralithodes platypus | reverse complement strand
TCATGCTGTATGTGGTTAGTGGTACGCCCACTACTCCTAATCTTACCAATGCTACCTTAGAAATTGCTTAGCTAGGCTATATTGTTGCGTCTCGTAAATATTGCCCCTCCCCTCCTCTCCTCAACCCATCGTGTATTCCCACATTGAAATGATAACTAAGACCATGAAAACACTCATTTCTCAATATCTGGAGGAAAAAACATGAAAAATTAGGGTGCGAGCCTATTCCCTATAATTACCATTTCCCATATTGGCGGTTCAATAAAAATTTAGGCCGCGAGATACAGTATGTGTTGAGGGGAGGGGCTTTGCCCCTGTAACCCCACCTAGACTTATTGTCATCATATATATTGCCAGCAGGGGGCAAAAAAAAAGCAACGGCAAACGTAACTAACGTTGAGTCAACAAACCAACGATCGGAAGAGGCGGTAAACTCCCGATATTCGGTCCAAACGCGCTTCTTTATTCTCGTAAAAAAACACATTAAAAACATTATTAAATCGTTAGTATTACTAGGGTAAAACACCAATAAAAGTAGCGTCGGTCAAGGAAAGTACCGATTTTCATTTGCACATTACGCATATAAAAATTTGGACAATATAAAGATCTTGGGCAAGAATATAGTTACCGGGTGTACCGCCCGTCTTGTTTACACTACGCGGACGCTCACCATCATGTTCCCGTCTATTTTGACTGCCCTTGGATACCAAAATACATGACCTAACCAAACAACCTAACCTAGTATTATAGATGGTAATTCTACAGTTATACTACCCCTCCCCCACTACCCCCACCCCCCACCACCTCCCCCCTTCAAAACACGCCTTTTAGCGTGTTTTTTGGATGGTTCAGCAGACGCGGAAACTGAAAAAAAAACGTATTTTGATAACAATTTATCACCAACCAGATAGGCTACAAGTTTTTCAGGTAATTTGTTGTTATTTTTTAATTTGTATTTGATATAGGGCTACAGTGTTGTTTAATACCGAGGACCGTCGCATTTTAGTATTTTGAACATTAGCCTAACCTAACCGAAATCTAACCTGTCTCGCCGATGGTCTAAACCCAGCTCACGTTCCCTGTTTATGGGTGCGCTACGGTCTACACCCAGCTCACGTTCCTTGTTTATGGGTTCGCGAAGGTTTGTTATACTTCAATGTATCTATTTCAAGTCAAATATACATTTCTGTGCATCATCAAACCATACTAAGTACTACTAATAATATTAACCCATTATTACCAACAGAATAGCGACAAAATAGGGGTAGTATAACTGTAGATTTATCTTATAGATTTATAAGTATTTATTTTATTATAAGTATTTATAGATGATTTATGTTGTATGCCGGTAGTGTTACACCCAGTAACTACATCCATCCCAGATCTTGAATTAAATTCATACATCGTTTTTATTGTGGCCTATACGTTTCTTTTACCTTCTATTTCATTCCTATATGTGTCTAACATGCCCGTAAAATGTATGGTAAGATCCTGTGTAGCGGGTGGAATTGTTTTTCAGATGCCTATTTACTAAGAAACGTGGAGACAATATCTTTAACCTAACCAAAACCTACCCTAACCTAGTATATCAGTGGACTATTTATGAATGCAAAATGTAAACAAATATTGTAAAATTACAAAATTATTAAGATATATGTACAGGTCTACCCGCTACACAGTATTATGCCAAATGTATTACTGATCCTGAAAAAAAACAAAATATCCTCTATATCGCCTACCCTCGCAAGAGGAGAGTGGCTTTGTTTACATCCGCTGCAAGTGTAGCCTCGACGTTTCGCGTTGGGTATTTTTTTTTTGTCCCCTACTGTACCCCTCAGACCCGGTAGGGCTCTGAGGCACTCATAATAACTCAGGGCCAGGAAACACGGAAGGGCTCTGAGGCACCGGCAGCTTGAAAGCCGTCCGTCCGACGCATATAAACAAAAGCCGGTTGGACCGACGCCGCGCATCTCCGACCACAAGAAGGAGAGGCGTCACTTGTTCTTGTGTGCCTGTGTGTTATTGTTTAGTATTGAAAAGTGGCTGATATCGCCACAAAGTTCTCTCCACGGAAATCGTCATCACAACTGAACCAGTTGACTTAGAGAACCGTACTTAACGCCATTCAACAGATACGAAACACATCTACGCTTGGAGATGAGCAGGAATGCAGAAGCAGTCAAAATAACAAAGATACGGTAGCCTAGGCGTAGAAGTTTTTTGGCCAAAACCCCCGGGTTTCGTGGAATGTTTATAGAATGCGTAGCCGGTCCCAGAGGGTTTGATATATGAAGATTTCAATAAATCCTGGGGGGTGAGGGGGGGGGATTCTCCCCCCCCCCCCTACTTAACATATTTTGTATCCCGCGGCAAAGGGTTTTGGCCAAATAGTGGAGGGGCGTATTTCTAAATTGTTGTTTAACCCTTCCTATTTTTTAGGGACATTTATAAGCATTTTATAAGGACACCGAGGCAGATGGGCAGGAACCCGGGTGTCCTGTTAAAATCCGTAAGCTTGAAAGCCTATTCAGCTTGGTCTGAATGCCGTGCGTCCGACGCATGTAAACAAAGCCGATCGTTGCATCACCGCACCTCCGAAAACAATAAGGAGACGTCGGATCAATGTTATTGTTGTGACGTCAGACGAAATTAGTGTCTGAAAAGCTCCGATATTGTCAACATCGCGGAAAAATTAGCTCCACGGAAATTGTAATCACAACTGAACCAGTTGACTTGGAAAGCTCTACTCAATGCCAGTCTACAGATTGGAAACCGGACTACGTTTAGGGATGCGTGGAACATTTCTAGCAGTTAAAATAACAAAAATACGGTAGCCTAGCCTAGACGTTTTTCGGCCAGATCGCCCGGATACGACCTCCGTCCTCCGTTAACCCTCCTGGCCCGGGCAGGCTCTCAAAATGACAGTGTGGGCTACCCGGGCGATCTGGCCGAAAAACGTCTAGGCCTAGGCTACCATATTTTTGTTTAGTTTAACTGCTAGAAATTTCCCACGCATCTATAAATGTAGTGCGGTTTCCAATCTGTAGACTGGCGTTGAGTAGAGCTCTCTATGTCAACTGGTTCAGTTGTGATGACGATTTCAGTGGAGAGCACTTGCAGGCGATGTTAGCAATATGACGATCTTTTCACAACTGAAACAACGACATACAGACATACAATAACAAACGAGTCTTCTCTTCTTGTTTTCGGAGGTGCGGTGACGTATCGATCGGCTTTGTTTACATACGTCGGACGCACAGCGTTCAGACCAAGCTGAATAGGCTTTCAAGCTTACAGATTTTAAAATGACACCCGGGGCTCCTGCCCTTACTTCGTGGTGTCATTTTAAAATGACAACCGGGCCAGGAGGGTAAGAGGACCTGCCCGGGCCACGAGGGTGAATGGGTAAATATGCATTTCCGCCTATTATCGCACATCAAAACACCCTTACACAAATCTAATGGTCGTGACCGTCACTGAGCGAAAGCGTGTAATTATTGCCACAAAAGGTTTCTTGAATTTAAGCAATATAGGTTAGGCCCACGTATTTGTGTGAGTGACTGTACACTGTTTAAGACAGAAATCCTGGCCTTATTTGAACCCTTGAGAGACTTGAGTTGAGTGTGAGAGAGAACACAGGCAATTAGGCATGCTTTTGTATTGTTTGAGCCTTTGAATAACTTTCTGGCGCATAAAGCGAAGTGAGGACCATAAATTAAACTTTGTTTTATTTAATAATAATGACAGAAAACAAGGGAGTAAGTTTTGAGATTGGACATGGAAAGGCTCTTGTTTGGCAGCCCAGAAATGATACCCTGAATACATATCCTTGTATTCACGTGTTCTTTAGTAACGGTGGATTAGAAATTAGTGCTGCTGAAACGCTGCCATTAGGACATAAAATGGAAAGTACAACCTGTGTGGACCACCATTTAATTACCATAGAACTTTCCAAATCTGAACAAAATCATCTAATAGGAGCCAGAATATACTGCTATGTGTCAAATCCTCAAGGCGTTAAAATTATATATACAGAATATAAAATCTACACATGGACTGAAGCAACAATAAGAAAAGGCTCTAACATGTCACTTTAAAGCTACAGAAGTTTAGTCGATGGGCCAGATCCTTAAATCACAAAATCAGTCCCATCCAAACAGAACAATTTGTCAGCATAATCTTTAATTTACGGCTACAATAATCAGTGTTATAGGAACTCAACGATCACGGTTATCATACCAAAATATCTGCAAATAATAACAAAAGTACTGTATATTGTAGATTATTTTGGTACCGGTAGTTAAAAAAATATATACAGTATGCTAATAATAACAAAACTACCGGTAGATTATATTGGTACCGGTACCTAAAGCCCCTCCTGATGTGACCGATTTTCCCCTTAGCCTTGGACTAATGGTCTACCAAGCAGTTAGTGTATGATGTGGGGTAGGGGAACTTCTTGAACCAACTTTACCATTAATTATTTAAAACTTGGGGGTGGTTGTAGGCAAGTCTATGGTTTTGATGAGCGCTGTGTTCAAGGGGTCAATAAAAAATCCTCGGTGTCCTAAATTTGATTCCGGGTGAGAGAGGGTAATAGCTCGCCTTGTAAGTATAAGCGCATGTATTAAATTTCTTATGCGTGGGTATTGCATCGACGGATTTGGTTACCGGTTCGAGATCTGTTGATGGAGACATAGACTTCGCGGGTAACTTGAGTCCCTTGCATACCATTAGGAGCTCTCTAGACACCCTCTTGATCGCGGTCTGTGTATCGTTTTGTTCTGGCACTTATAATCCAATATACTGTAGGCTATCAAGGTCTTTTTATTCGCCGTCATCTTGAACACCGATTAAATTTAGGTGCTGTAAAATGACGACCTCTATACATTATATCGTTACTGGCATGTATGTGGTTTATATCATTAATGGTATTGTTCGTTTATTAAGTTCCCTTATCCCACATTGCATATAATTTGGTGGTTAGACGGCTTGTGTGGGTTTAGTGACTAATTGAAGAATGTACAGTTGCCCACATAGTTCTGTTCCCCGTTGTGGTCTTTCGTATGAACCTAAAATTAATATGAATGAATTGCGAGTGTGGTTTCTTTTAATTTTCAGTTGAGTTAATCACTGCTTAACCCGGGAACTGCAGGGAGACTCTTAAGAGTTCCCCCGGCGGACTGCGGGGAGACTCTTAAGAGTGAGTGAAAACAAAAATCAACTTTTGACATCGATTTTTTTTTTTTTTTTTTTTTTTTTGGCCCCTGGGCCATGCAAAATCTCAGTCCTCTACCTCCCCACTTTCCTCCTCTCCTTCAGTTATCACCTATTTTCCCTGTTATTCCCTTATTCTGAGGTATATTTTCGTGCTAACATTAGAAATACGGTTGGAGGGTGTGGTCATCACTGATAGCAAGAGAGAGAGAGAGAGTATCGATCGACTGTGTCTCAGTGGCCTTGGGGGAAATTGGCGGGAAAGCAGCTTGCCTCACCCATACATTATACTCGCGGGCTATATCTCCGATTTTGACCATCCAAACGCTGTTTTCACTCGTTTTATTGTTGTTTCAGGTTAATACCTTTATAATCAACCCATAATAGGCACATATGGATAAGTATTAATGCTATTAATGGCACAATGAATATTTTAGTGACGGAAACACCTCAAATACGTCAGCACAGGGGGACGTTTCCAATTACCCCCATGCGCACTTGTTAGGTTAAGAAACTATAGGCTGTTTCTTTTTCAACTGACGGTCAAGTTGCAAAGTTCCCATCAAGATTTCTCGGTTATTATGAAGATTTGTGAGGAAATATGGTGCTGATTATATAAACTTGGTCTTAATGTGATGCAGAGACATAGTAGTTTGTTATTTTTCAATTACATATCGAGAAATTAGCCTTTAAGTGATTCAGTTTATCGTCAGTTGAAAAGAAACAGTATATATAGAATTGTAATTGAATCATGCGCATTATAATTCCATGTATAAGATCACGGAGAGGAACAGAACTAATGTTGGCAACTGAACTTCCAAAGACTTAAGTACAGTACAGTATATATATATATATATATATATATATATATATATATATATATATATATATATATATATATGTACCGGTACAGTATTTTCAAATGTTTATAATGGGGATGGTGATATTGGAGTGTTGAGAGAAGAAATGATCTCCAGTGGCATCAAGATGGCAGAGGTAAATAATAATAATGTTTAGGTTACTTATATTGTGCCATTTCTCTGTAGCCCTCGCTCCGCGATTCAATAGCTCTCGATGTCTTATTATTGGAGGTTTAACAGTACTGCAATACAATGATGGTACTTTGATTGTTGCTACTCTCATGAATGTGTGAAATGTGAAATTAATTTCTTGAATGGCCAAATGACAGGCTCGCTATCGTTGTTAGGGAAAAATTCCCACTTCAATTGCTCAAAAGGTCTTAAAAGTGCCGAACTACTGGGGCGAATATCATAAAATTTCAAAAGTAATCGGGCTAAGCATGAGAGAGAGTGGGGTCCAGAAGCAGTGTCCCCTCCCCTGACCCCCTTTAATGTTCACAGCAATCCCAACTTAGCTTTACGTGTTCTCTCGGCTGACGCAGCTTAACCGCGTGCGCGATTGTTTGAAAACCGTTCTGGTTTTGCTATTATCCCATGGACTGCGAAGGTCCTCTCGGGAGCCATGATATTTAAATGTGGGTAAAAATAACCCTTCAAAAACCATGCCAGTGCCCGGAAATGTCTGAAATTTGGGTGACACATAGAAAGTAGTGCCATCTTTCCATATCACATCCTCCACTCCTTCCCCCCTGTATACCCCACCCCCCTTCCACTTGGCCTAGCATTTTGCACATGTTCCAGTACAGTAGTTCATGGGTTATTAGCAGAGGCCTTGCTAATTTTGAGAGGGATATGCCTTGTGTGGGCAATCGGTTTTCTGCAAACTCCCATTTTCTTATGTTCTTATGTAAAATCTTTGGTAGCACTGAGTGGGAGGCATCGGAGCACTGTCATTCTCTCCCCACTGTGAGTCCGGTTGGCGGTTGCGTGCCGCGAATGATGGATATGTGGCAGGGTGTAAAACCAGAGCGGAATCCATTCTTTGTAGTCTTTATTATTGTATATGCCAAGATAAAATTATGGTTTATAGTTCAAATTATGTCTTTGGAAGTGATAAAATGGCCAAAGCAATACTATTTCACGTTATTTTTCTTGTATTCCTCCTCATATTTGTTCATGTTTGATACCGTGTTGTGTGGGGCCACGCTGTCTGGCACCACGGCTGATGTTGGGGGAACACATGCTAAGGAAAACGACTGGGAGGGCCTGGGTTAAAGGAAATGATTTCAGTTTCTATTTTTTATTAACTGTCTTGATGGAAGGATGGAGTGAGGAAGTATATGAACGAAGGCGGTGCTGGTTAGGGGGAGGGGCGTCGACTGACTGGGGACAGAGGTGCATGGGGCGGTTCGTTCGTGGCCACCCCTTCGGGGATCACGGCGTCAGACAATAGATAGATAGATAGATAGATGGTGTCATAGTTAGTGTTTAATATCTATATGTGGTAACCCAGGTGCGAATCCTGGGTAGATCTCATGAATTTCATTGGAAAGTGTTTGGTGTTGGGAGTGAAATTAATTGAATAGATTATTTCACATAATTTCTATGATTTGATACTCTTGGTGCTTGTTTCAATATAAGATGTTTGAAATAGACTATACAGTACTGTGTTTATTTTCAGCTGATGGTATTTGTTATGTCCTCACCTTAACCCTCTCAGGTCTCAATATCACTGTCTTGGCAGCTGAGGTTTTGTCTTTGTTCCCATTCACCAACTCACCCAGCTATGAAGGGTTGACAGATACCCCCACATATAGACTAGTATACCAGATATATCGCGTCCATTTTGGACGCGATCGCGTTTTTAGTGTGGTTTTACTGAATTTCGTAAAGGCTTAGGGACACGATCGCGCCCACACGTGCAAAGATTGTGTAGTGAAGTACCAGTATGTTGTTAAATATACATACTGAGTACTTATATAATGGAAATATATAGTAATTTCATATGTTTAAAGTTAATAATTATGGAAAAATCAGGTGATAAGAGATTCAATTTACCCTCTGTTTTATATAAACGGACTATAGTCATGCATTATACTGTATATAAAATGTATTGTATGTAGTTAAAATTAATAGGTAAATTTGTTCACCTCCTGCCCTTCCCTATCGATCTTGACTTGATTCGTTTTCCATCTTGATCTAATCCTTCAGGCCAGCCCTATGAGAGTTCTTTTGTGGAACTCAGTGGTCTGGTTAAATTTATTTTATAGAAAAATAAAAAATATATAACCTGTTAGTGGCCACTGTGATGATATGATTGGGCTGTGTTGTGGCAAGTGTTTATTGTACTGTAGTACAGTAAAGAGACTAAAACCACGCTCTCTGTGGATGAAGCGGCCTTTAACCCTTTGAGTACCAGCGACGTGTGTTATATTTTACTGTAGCTATATTTAGACGATATTATGCAGCTTGGGAAGGATTTGTGGTAGTTATAAGGGTTGGTAGAGATATTTTGAAACCATATTATTGCTAGAGGTCCTTCCTAAGCTTAATAAGATCGTCTAATAGTTGCCAGAATATGATGAAAAGGACGTCCCTGGTACTGTATGGGTTAAATTTGTATGTATGTATGTGGCCTAAAGTTATCTGCAAAACATTATCAATGAAGTGCTGCTCGTTATATGTGTTATTATTGTCAATTTTGGTTTTCAATTTGATTCACTTATACTGTAGGCGGTTTTGTTTTAGGTGAGGGTAAATTTTAATCCTTAGCAAATTAAAAAAAAAAGGGGTATTTGCCTGAGTAGGCAATATAGATAGAATAGCATATGCATTTTCACTACGTATAGGAAAAATATATAAGTTCGAGGTTTCATATTAATGATAAGTTCTTTTAGCAACGGATTTTTCTATAGCTGTATGTACCGTATTGTATCGATATATTCAGGCACATACCCCATAGCTGGGGTTGGCCGACTCAAGACCGAGGGTCCGGGACCGGGAGCACTTTGGTGCTCCCTCGCCCCTTTCTCTGTCTCGTCTAGTAGGTGAATTTTACAAGGGGAGGAGGATTCCTAGCCCCCTGCGGCCCTGCCCCCAGAAAGAAAAGAAAGAAAGTAAAAGAGACAGACAGAAATGGATTAGGTTGGGTAGAGGATGGCAAACCTCACTTTGGATAGGATTTATTTATTTATTTATTTTTGTATTTTTTTTTATTTTTAGTAGTAGTTAAGGAATGAGGTCACGAGGAACCTTTTTACCCTGTCATAGACCTATTTTTGTGTTAGGCGATCAGAACAGAGGAAAGGGGTGTGAGGAGATTGCCCAAGTATCTCCACCAGCCGAGAATCGAACTCGGTCCTCCCGGTTAGAAACCGAGCGCTCTACCAATGTCGCTACTGGTCACCCCACTTGAATAGGACTATGTATCTTCATAGTTAATTGATAGGTATATAATTACAGTACTATGTTCTGTGTGTTATATTAATGACAAGTTCCATCATAGTCTGAGTTTTTCCAGCTGAGGGTAAGTTGAATTCCTGTGTTGCTGATTTCTCTATAGTTACTGAACAAATATGAAACTAGTATGTCTGTGTATCATAAAGATGGCAAGTTATCACAATTGATGATGTATTTCATCACAATATCTTTGTAATTGTAATGTAAAACTTTCAAAATAAACAAACCAAAACTGGGATGACACAATATAAAGGCAAAAGAACTTATCAAAATTGCTATGGAAATAATGGTTTAATCAAATTAAATTTTGAAACAAAAGAACACCAAACCACCACATTGGGTGTACATCACTACATGAGCAAGTTAATTTGTTTCCTAAAATGTATTCCACTTAAATTCCGCATTGAGTAATCGTTCGTTGCGTACCTTCCAAGCATTTTTAATTTCTTTGTCGGCATACACAATTGTCCCATTATCATTCCTGATACACTGTACTCCTACATTTCTACTGGCTTCCTTAACTCGCCTAGGTAAATTGAAGATCCCCTTGGTATTTTCTGTGTTACTCACTTGTTCTATGACCAGGTCGTGTATGATTTGATTTGCCTTGTGTATATCTTTTTCTCTATTCCTCCTTGCTGCCTCCTTTCTTCCATGCTTGAAACATCTGTTCTCCTTTATTGCATTTTCCACCTCGTCATTCCACCACCAGGAAGTCTTATGCCTGGGGGGGCCTTTAGTTTTGCCACTTACTTTATCAGTGGCGGCAAGAAGGCTACGTTCAAGGAAATTCCATTGGCTATTTTACATCATTTGGCATAGCGCCCCCCTATCCATTTCCTCCAGTTTGCTGCGAAGCCTATCCTTGTATTCAGATTTATTTAGCAGCCATACTTTCCTTCTGGGCATGTATACAGTACTTTATTTCACACAGGAGCTCTCCTTAAGCCCAAGCCACAGACTAGGAGCATATGTTGGGAGATACATTATTCGCTCGGGATGACCTTTACATCCTGAACAAACTTCCAGTCTTTCCCATTCACTAAGAATTCATGTACCTGGCTACTGGTGCCCCCAGAACTATATGTGATCAGATGATTCAGCCTTTTCTTGAAGTTAGTATTACACACAACCATGCATATTATGTTTATTTCAGGTCAGGCAAATTTCTTATAGGAAAGGTAAAATGTGATCTGTATTAGCGATTTTGATGAGTTATTTCGCCTTTATATTGTCTTGTCCCAGTTGTGGTTTGTTTATTTTGCAAGTTTTACATTTGAATAGATCATGTTTATATTTTTGCATGGCAACTATAATGCTTGTATTCTTAGACAAATCGTTTAATTTTAAGGGGCAAGGCAGTACAAAATAACCTGAAAAATATGTTGGCTTTTGAAATGGGAATGTTAACCCTTTTGTGTACGGGAATACGCACCTGCGTCTTCCCGGGATACTTAAAACTGTGTTGATAGCGTAGTGCATAAATGCGCAGAATTTTGGTGCGAGTATCCTAGCTTCGAGTCCTTGGAGTGCCACATGCATTGTTTGTTGATTTCATTAATTGAGTTTACTGTAGAAGTAAAGATGGATTGTTGAAAAATTAAGAATACTTATAAAAGCCTTTGTTACCTTAAGGGGACTTTTGTAAATTCCCCTTATGGTGACCTATAGTTCAGAATTTTCAACCCCTGCACTTGTCTTTAGGCATGGTTGTTTTTGTCAGAACAATAATTTTGGAGAGCTATTTATGAGATTAGAAGAAATACTGTATAAATACTAAGGGACATGTTAGGAGCCTGAAAGGGTTCATTAGTGTACCGGTAATGGTTAGAGCGTGTTAATTCTGTATGTGGTATCCTGGGATTGTGTGTTTTTATTTCAAATTTGATTTTATTAAGCGTTATTTCCACATAGCGATTTTGATTAGTTCCTTTGCGTTTATCTTGTGTCGTCCCAATTTTTGTTTTTTTCAAGTTTTACATTATAATTAGAATCCTGGGAGGATCACATGCTTTAATAAATTACATTTGGGAGTTATTGGTGTTAAGAACGATGTCCAAAATATTCGATGCTATAGATTTTCATATTGTTACCAATATTCATGTAGTAATTGTTTTTCAGGAGCAACCACCAAGAGAGTTTTGAGGTGAAGACGACCGACCAGGCTTCGCACACCACCGTTATGCCTGATCCCTGGGAAACACCCGATGCAAAAGGACCAGGGCAGACAAAAAAGATAAGTACAGATCTCCCTCATTATCCGATGCCCCAATTTATGATATTATTATAGGTTTTTAGGTGTTAGGGATTTTGGATTTGGCTGGGCCCAGAATGCATCCCCATTTACCCCATTAATTTTAGGGTTCGCTATATGATTTTTGTATTTAAGATCGGGTTTTCAGGAACGTAACCCAATTGTAAATCGAGGTAGACCTGTAATGGATAATTTTGGAAGCATTATAGTCATGGAATGTTCTTTTGTATAACATTATTAATTTGTAGTGTTGAATTGGTAAATTAGGAATATTATTACTTACTTGAACGTGACGATAGTGCGTTGTTATGTGTGCGATTAGTTGCTTGGGAAACAGATTAAGTTGCTCATGTAGTAATGTACACCCATGTGGTGGATTGTGTTTTTTTATTTCAAAATTTTAGTAAGCGTTGTTTCCACATAGCGATTATGATAAGTTAATTTGACTTTATATCATCTTTGTCCCAGTTTTGGTTTGTTTAGTTTGCAATTTTAAATTTTAATTTAATTGAAAGTTAGGTACAGTATTTGTATACAGTATATACAGTATATACCGGGTATATATATTATGTGGAAGGTATGAATAGTGTAAAGGTGGTAGGACACGAGCTCTTTTCCCGTCAACATTTATCCTTAACACTGATCTAGCAGCTTATGAGGAAAACATTTTAAATATTTCTGTCACGTAAATTCATGTTTTGTAAGTCTAGTTTCCAATGCGTGTGCAAAATATTTGCTTGGGAAACGATTAACTTGTTCATGTAGTGATATACACCCTATGTTATCTATAGTTTATCAATTTCACCACCACACCAAACACCTCCAATGAAATTAATGATAGCATATATGTGATCCTCCGGGATTCAAACCTGGGTTATCACACGCAAATTTGAAACACTAACCATTTGTTTGATTTTATTAAGCATTATTTCCACATAGCAATTTATGATATTAAGCATTATTTCCACATTGCAATTTTGATATTGTTATAATTAAAACATTTGATTTTATTAAGTTTTATTTCCACACAGCAATTTTGATGAAGTTGCTTTTATCTTGTGTCGTCCCAGTTTTGGTTTGTTTATTTTGCAAGTTTTACATTATAATTTCACAGTTATTTTTGTATAAGTTCTTGTGTCTTTTATAATGTACACCCTATGTCGTTGATTGTGTACTTTTAGTTATAAATTATGATTTAACTTAAGCGTTGTTTCCACATAGCGATTTTTGATTGTTCGTATAAATTTTGGTTTGTTGATTTTGCAAGTTTTACATTATAATTAAGAGTTATTTCCACATCGATTTTGATAAGTTCTTTTTGCTAGTATCTTGTGTTGTCCCAGGTTTTGTTTGTTTATTTTGTTTTACATTATAATTCCACAGTTATTTTTTTGCATAAGTTCTTGTGTGTTTATATTGTGCGATTCATGTTTTTGTGTGCTTGTTTGCAAGTTTTGTTGTTCCCATGCTGCCTGGCCGAACAGCCCCAAGGCCCCGAGCAATTCCAAGGCCATAACCGAGCGCCCCCACAGAACCCTCCCTGCCGACCACAATAAAGCCTAGGTGACCGAAGCCACTCCATGGCGGGGAGCTGAGGAGGGTGCGGAAACGCCCGGGAAACCAAAGCCCCACCCAGGGCCCTGTGCCCCTCAGCAATTATGAAGAGAAAGTTGAGGGACAAGGGAAAAATGTGACGCTTTGGCTTCCAATCTTGGTAGATTGGGAGGTCAATCCACGGAAAAGATCCACTTGAGATCTAGAAAATATATAAGTTAAAGGAACAGTCAGAGTAAGCTATGGGTATGGCAGAGATCGCTCAGTTCTCACTCTGATAGACCAGCCCATCACCAATGTATTTTGCAAGTTATACATTTTAGTCTTGATTTAATATAACTTGCTAATGGCCGTTAATATATGATGTGGCATGAGGGAACTTCTTGATGCTACTGTACCATTAATGAATAGACTCTATAGACTGTGTGGCAATCATTTATTCATATTTTTTCACCAACCAACTTTACTTCTAAATTCAATTAATGAAATCAATAAATACATGTGGCACTCCAAGGACACGAACCTAGGATACTCACACCGAAATTCCGCGCATTTATGCATTACGCTATCAAGACAGTTA
This sequence comes from Paralithodes platypus, assembly GCA_032716605.1. NCBI lineage: Eukaryota > Metazoa > Arthropoda > Malacostraca > Decapoda > Lithodidae > Paralithodes > Paralithodes platypus. Next base: position 38,234,961 of record CM064516.1, on the reverse strand, counting down.
AACAATTATTCCAAGGTGTCTAAACTTCTGTTTTTTTTGTTTTTTTTAATGTAGCGCCTGATAGACCAGTATCTGACTGCATGATAAGAACAGTATACAGTGCTGATAAGAACAGTATATTAGCACCTGATAACAACAGTATATGGTTTAAGTCCGTACTGGTGTCCAAGGAGTAGAGAAAGTCTGCACCATATATTAATATTTGATTCCCGGATCAGGATGGGGTCAATAGCTCGCCTCGGTAAGTATGGTATGATATATAATAATACCCGGGTGGCGGCGCAGGATTCGGTTGTGCTTGAGGCCGACCGAGACCTATAATTTATTGCAGTTAACTTTGAGTCCCGTCGCGTCGCACGCCTATGAGAGCTCTCCAGACGGCCCCAATGATCTCGGTCCGTGATACGCCCTGGAACACACGAATCAAATATAGGCCTGGGGGTTTATTTGTCTTGCCTTTAGTTTTGGATGCCGAGGAAATTTAGACACTAAATTACCACCTGTGTTAACTGTCTCGATAGCGTAATGCATAGTGCGCGGAATTTCGATGAGAGTATCCAGGGTTCGAGTCCTCGGAGTGCCACATGTATGTGTTGATTTCATTAATTGAGGTTAGATGTGAAGTTGGTTGGTGTAAAGAAACATGATAATATATCTGGTACCGGTAAAATTACATAATTTTGGAAGAGGACATAATTTCGGACATTCTGGAATAAAATTTAATAAACCGCAGTTATAGGATCAATACATGAAGTTATGGAAAAACAAGCAAGTCTGCGGTGTTGTTCCATAATGCAGAGCCATTTTTCTATAACTGTACCTTATATACTTTTATCCACTAATGTGTGAAGTATACTCCCTTGACGGAAGTTAGGCCTTTTTACGGTACCCGTTCGATCTGTCGGATCTGTCTTTAGTGGTAGGGTTGTCTTAAGTTACCTTTTCCTGCATTATATATAGGCTGCTAATTTTTTTTTTTTTTTTTTTTAAATGTAAAACTTATAAAACAAGCAAATTTTTTGGTGTACAGGTATTTCTTAAAATACTTATTATTCAATTTACTTGCTAGACCTCCATCAAGCTTTAAATAACATCCTAGATTCTCATTAGAGTTAAATTTATAAATTTTTCGGTAGAAAAAATATCCTTAACTTAAAGTTATAAGGTTAAAGTGTGTCACCAGACTCACCGCCATTTGAACTGTTTTGGGTTGAAGCGGTGGTCTCGGAGGTCTCGGTCTGTTGGTGCGTCACTATCGGGCCCTAACTCTAATTGAACAGAACACCTCGACCGAAACCTTGGTTCAAACGGTGGTCTCGGAGGTCTCGGTCTGTTGGTGCGTCACTATCGGGGCCCTAACTCTACAGAACACCTCGACCAAAACTTTGGTTCAAACGGTGGTCTCGGAGGTCTCAGTCTGCTGGTGCGTGACTATCGGGCCCTAACTCTAATTGAACAGAACACCTCGACCAAAACTTCACAAATGGCGTTGGCATCTAATTATTTTTTGGTGTACTGTGTTTTTTTTTTTTGTAGATATTTATTATTCAATTTACTCGCTAGACCTCCATCAAGCTTTTAAAAACACCCCCTAGACTCCCTTTCAAGTTAAATTTATAAATGTTTTGGAAGCAAAAATATCCCGACCAAAGGACGATTCCTCCTAAAACTACAGGCTCGCTATCGATCGTCAGGAAAGAAATTACACCTTAATGGCATGAAAGGCCCTAATATTGACAAACAAAAGGGTTAAAGTTCTTAAAATCGCTAAAATAGTTGGTCGACCGTCCCAAGATTTCTAAACTAATGGGGCTAAACATGAGGGAGATGGGGGCCCCGAAAAAACCAACCATCCCCCCTTTAAGTGACCACCCTCCCGTGAACAGGAACAAGCTATAAATACAATTACAGACTTAATGAGTTGCCTCGCCCTATGGAAGCATATGCAGGCTATTCATTTGTGGCCATCCCCTCGGGCATTAAGGGGGGCTGGCTGGCTTTTTCTGGGCCCCCTTCTCCCTCATGTTTAGCCCCGTTAGTTCTGAAATTTTATAACATTTGGCAATTTTAACATCTTTCCCCCAGTTTGTTTGAGCAATATTCGGACCTCTCGTGCAATTGAGGTCAATTTTGATAAGTTCTTTGCTTCTATATTGTCGTCCCAGTTTAGTTTTTTTTATTTTGCAAATTGTACATTTATTTTTAATTCCAGTTATTTTTTAGAAGTTGTTGTCTTTATATTGTACGATTCTGCGGTGTTGTTCCATAATGCAGAGCCATTTTTCTATAACTGTACCTTATATATTTTTATCCACTAATGTGTGAAGTATACTCCCTTGACGGAAGTTAGGCCTTTTTACGGTACCCGTTCTGTCGGATCTGTCTTTAGTGGTAGGGTTGTCTTAAGTTACCTTTTCCTGCATTATGTATAGGCTGCTAATTTCTTTTGTTTTTTTTAATGTAAAACTTGTAAAACAAGCAAATTTTTTGGTGTATTTCCTTAGATATTTATTATTCAATTTACTTGCTAGACCTCCATCAAGCTTTAAATAACACCCCCTAGATTCTCATTAGAGTTAAACTTATACATGTTTCGGTAGAAAAAATATCCTTAACTTAAAGTTATAAGATTAAAGTGTGTCACCACCATTTGAACTGTTTTGGGTTGAAGCGGTGGTCTCGGAGGTCTCGGTCTGTTGGTGCGTCACTATCGGGCCGTAACTCTACAGAACACCTCGACCAAAACTGGTTCAAACGGTGGTCTCGGAGGTCTCGGTCTGCTGGTGCGTCACTATCGGGCCCTAACTCTAATTGAACAGAACACCTCGACCAAAATTTACAAATGGCGTTGGCATCTAATTATTTTTTGGTGTACTGTATTTGTTTGTTTTGTAGATATTTATTATTCAATTTACTCGCTAGACCTCCATCAAGCTTTTAAAAACACCCCCTAGACTCCCATTCAAGTTAAATGTATAAATGTTTCGGAAGGAAAAATATCCCGACCAAAGGACGATTCCTCCTAAAACTAGAGGCTCGCTATCGATTGTCAGGAAAGAAATTACACCTTAATGGCATGAAAGGCCCTAATATTGACAAACAAAAGGGTTAAAGTTCTTAAAATCGCTAAAATAGTTGGTCGACCGTCCCAAGATTTCTAAACTAATGGGGCTAAACATGAGGGAGATGGGGCCCCCGAAAAAACCAACCATACCCCCTTTAAGTGACTACCCTCCCGTGAACAGGAACAAGCTATAAATACAATTACAGACTTAATGAGTTGCCTCGCCCTATGGAAGCATATGCAGGCTATTCATTTGTGGCCATCCCCTTGGGCATTAAGGGGGGCTGGCTGGCTTTTTCTGGGCCCCCTTCTCCCTCATGTTTAGCCCCGTTAGTTCTGAAATTTTATAACATTTGGCAATTTTAACATCTTTCCCCCAGTTTGTTTGAGCAATATTCGGACCTCTCGTGCAATTGAGGTCAATTTTGATAAGTTCTTTGCTTCTATATTGTCGTCCCAGTTTATTTTTTATTTGCAAATTGTGCATTTATTTTTAATTCCAGTTATTTTTTAGAAGTTGTTGTCTTTATTGTGCGATTCTGCGGTGTTGTTCCATAATGCAGAGCCATTTTTCTATAACTGTACCTTATATACTTTTATCCACTAATGTGTGAAGTATACTCCCTTGACGGAAGTTAGTCCTTTTTACGGTACCCGTTCTGTCGGATCTGTCTTTAGTGGTAGGGTTGTCTTAAGTTACCTTTTCCTGCATTATGTATAGGCTGCTAATTTCTTTTGTTTTTTTTAAATGTAAAACTTGTAAAAGAAGCAAATTTTTTGGTGTATTTCTTTAGATATTTATTATTCAATTTACTCGCTAGACCTCCATCAAGCTTTAAATAACACCCCCTAGATTCTCATTAGAGTTAAATTTATGCATGTTTCGGTAGAAAAATATCCTTAACTTAAAGTTATAAGGTTAAAGTGTCACCACCATTTGAACTGTTTTTGGGTTGAAGCGGTGGTCTCGGAGGTCTCGGTCTGTTGGTGCGTCACTATCGGGCCCTAACTCTAATTGAACAGAACACCTCAACCAAAACTTTGGTTCAAACGGTGATCTCGGAGGTCTCGGTCTGTTGGTGCGTCACTATCGGGCCGTAACTCTACAGAACACCTCGACCAAAACTTTGGTTCAAACGGTGGTCTCGGAGGTCTCGGTCTGTTGGTGCGTCACTATCGGGCCCTAACTCTATAGAACACCTCGACCAAAACTTTGGTTCAAACGTTGGTCTCAGAGGTCTCGGTCTGCTGGTGCGTCACTATCTCTAATTGAACAGAACACCTCGACCAAAACTTTACAAATGGCGTTGGCATCTAATTATTTTTTGGTGTACTGTATTTTTTTTTTTTTGTAGGTATTTATTATTCAATTTACTCGCTAGAGCTCCATCAAGCTTTTAAAAACACCCCCTAGACTCCCATTCAAGTTAAATGTATATATGTTTCGGAAGCAAAAATATCCCGACCAAAGGACGATTCCTCCTAAAACTACAGGCTCGCTATTGATCGTCAGGAAAGAAATTACACCTTAATGGCATGAAAGGCCCTAATATTGACAAACAAAAGGGTTAAAGTTCTTAAAATCGCTAAAATAGTTGGTCGACCATCCCAAGATTTCTAAACTAATGGGGCTAAACATGAGGAGATGGGGGCCCCGAAAAAACCAACCATCCGCCCTTTAAGTGACCACCCTCCCGTGAACAGGAACAAGCTATAAATACAATTACAGACTTAATGAGTTGCCTCGCCCTATGGAAGCATATGCAGGCTATTCATTTGTGGCCATCCCCTCGGGCATTAAGGGGGGCTGGCTGGCTTTTTCTGGGCCCCCTTCTCCCTCATGTTTAGCCCCGTTAGTTCTGAAATTTTATAACATTTGGCAATTTTAACATCTTTCCCCCAGTTTGTTTGAGCAATATTCGGACCTCTCGTGCAATTGAGGTCAATTTTGATAAGTTCTTTGCTTCTATATTGTCGTCCCAGTTTATTTTTTTTTATTTTGCAAATTGTGCATTTATTTTTAATTCCAGTTATTTTTTAGAAGTTGTTGTCTTTATATTGTACGATTCTGCGGTGTTGTTCCATAATGCAGAGCCATTTTTCTATAACTGTACCTTATATACTTTTATCCACTAATGTGTGAAGTATACTCCCTTGACGGAAGTTAGTCCTTTTTACGGTACCCGTTCTGTCTGATGTCTTTAGTGGTAGGGTTGTCTTAAGTTACCTTTTCCTGCATTATGTATAGGCTGCTAATTTCTTTTGTTTTTTTTAATGTAAAACTTGTAAAAGAAGCAAATTTTTTGGTGTATTTCCTTAGATATTTATTATTCAATTTACTCGCTAGACCTCCATCAAGCTTTAAATAACACCCCCTAGATTCTCATTAGAGTTAAACTTATACATGTTTCGGTAGAAAAAATATCCTTAACTTAAAGTTATAAGGTTAAAGTGTGTCACCACCATTTGAACTGTTTTGGGTTGAAGCGGTGGTCTCGGAGGTCTCGGTCTGTTGGTGCGTCACTATCGAGCCGTAACTCTACAGAACACCTCGACCAAAACTTTGGTTCAAACGGTGGTCTCGGAGGTCTCGGTCTGCTGGTGCGTCACTATCGGGCCCTAACTCTAATTGAACAGAACACCTCGACCAAAACTTTACAAATGGCGTTGGCATCTAATTATTTTTTGGTGTACTGTATTTGTTTGTTTTGTAGATATTTATTATTCAATTTACTCGCTAGACCTCCATCAAGCTTTTAAAAACACCCCCTAGACTCCCATTCAAGTTAAATGTATAAATGTTTCGGAAGGAAAAATATCCTGACCAAAGGACGATTCCTCCCAAAACTAGAGGCTCGCTATCGATCGTCAGGAAAGAAATTACACCTTAATGGCATGAAAGGCCCTAATATTGACAAACAAAAGGGTTAAAGTTCTTAAAATCGCTAAAATAGTTGGTCGACCGTCCCAAGATTTCTAAACTAATGGGGCTAAACATGAGGGAGATGGGGGCCCCGAAAAAACCAACCATCCCCCCTTTAAGTGACCACCCTCCCGTGAACAGGAACAAGCTATAAATACAATTACAGACTTAATGAGTTGCCTCGCCCTATGGAAGCATATGCAGGCTATTCATTTGTGGCCATCCCCTCGGGCATTAAGGGGGTCTTTTTCTGGGCCCCCTTCTCCCTCATGTTTAGCCCCATTAGTTCTGAAATTTTATAACATTTGGCAATTTTAACATCTTTCCCCCAGTTTGTTTGAGCAATATTCGGACCTCTCGTGCAATTGAGGTCAATTTTGATAAGTTCTTTGCTTCTATATTGTCGTCCCAGTTTATTTTTGTTTATTTTGCAAATTGTGCATTTATTTTTAATTCCAGTTATTTTTTAGAAGTTGTTGTCTTTATATTCTGCGATTCGTCGGTGTTGTTCCATAATGCAGAGCCATTTTTCTATAACTGTACCTTATATACTTTTATCCACTAATGTGTGAAGTATACTCCCTTGACGGAAGTTAGTCCTTTTTACGGTACCCGTTCTGTCGGATGTCTTTAGTGGTCGGGTTGTCTTAAGTTACCTTTTCCTGCATTATGTATAGGCTGCTAATTTTTTTTTTTTTTTTTAATGTAAAACTTGTAAAAGAAGCAAATTTTTTGGTGTATTTCCTTAGATATTTATTATTCAATTTACTCGCTAGACCTCCATCAAGCTTTAAATAACACCCCCTAGATTCTCATTAGAGTTAAACTTATACATGTTTCGGTAGAAAAAATATCCTTAACTTAAAGTTATAAGGTTAACCCTCTCACCACGGATGGGCTCTTAAACACCCATAAAAAAGCATATACCAGGTACCCGGAAGGACTCTTGAACACCCCTGTAGTTGAAAGCCTGTGAGCTCCGTGTGCGAGGCGTCGGTCCGACGCATGTAAACAACAGCCGGCTGGACCGACGCCCCGCATCTCCGGCCACAAGAAGGAGAGCGTCGCTTGTTCGTGTGTGCCTGTATGTTGTTGTTAAGTATCGAAAAGTGGTGTAAAGTGGCTGTTTTGGCCATAAAGTTATCTCCAATGAAATCATCATCACAGCTCAACCAGTTGACTTAGAGAGCTCTACTTAATGCCATTCTACAGGTAAATAACACAGCTACGCTTGGGGATGCGCGGGAATGCGGGAATAAGTCTGATTAACGAATATACGGTAGCCTAGCCTAGACGTTTTTCGGCCAAAACACCCGGGTTTCGAGGAATATATATATAATACATAGCCGGTGCTGGAGGGTTAAAGTGTGTCACCACCATTTGAACTGTTTTGGGTTGAAGCGGTGGTCTCGGAGGTCTCGGTCTGTTGGTGCGTCACTATCGGGCCGTAACTCTACAGAACACCTCGACCAAAACTTTGGTTCAAACGGTGGTCTCGGAGGTCTCGGTCTCCTGGTGCGTCACTATCGGGCCCTAACTCTAATTGAACAGAACACCTCGACCAAAACTTTACAAATGGCGTTGGCATCTAATTATTTTTTGGTGTACTGTATTTGTTTGTTTTGTAGATATTTATTATTCAATTTACTCGCTAGACCTCCATCAAGCTTTTAAAAACACCCCCTAGACTCCCATTCAAGTTAAATGTATAAATGTTTCGGAAGGAAAAATATCCTGACCAAAGGACGATTCCTCCCAAAACTAGAGGCTAGCTATCGATCGTCAGGAAAGAAATTACACCTTAATGGCATGAAAGGCCCTAATATTGACAAACAAAAGGGTTAAAGTTCTTAAAATCGCTAAAATAGTTGGTCGACCGTCCCAAGATTTCTAAACTAATGGGGCTAAACATGAGGGAGATGGGGGCCCCGAAAAAACCAACCATCCCCCCTTTAAGTGACCACCCTCCCGTGAACAGGAACAAGCTATAAATACAATTACAGACTTAATGAGTTGCCTCGCCCTATGGAAGCATATGCAGGCTATTCATTTGTGGCCATCCCCTCGGGCATTAAGGGGGGCTGGCTGGCTTTTTCTGGGCCCCCTTCTCCCTCATGTTTAGCCCCATTAGTTCTGAAATTTTATAACATTTGGCAATTTTAACATCTTTCCCCCAGTTTGTTTGAGCAATATTCGGACCTCTCGTGCAATTGAGGTCAATTTTGATAAGTTCTTTGCTTCTATATTGTCGTCCCAGTTAATTTATTTTTATTTTGCAAATTGTGCATTTATTTTTAATTCCAGTTATTTTTTAGAAGTTGTTGTCTTTATATTCTGCGATTCTGCGGTGTTGTTCCATAATGCAGAGCCATTTTTCTATAACTGGACCTTATATACTTTTATCCACTAATGTGTGAAGTATACTCCCTTGACGGAAGTTAGTCCTTTTTACGGTACCCGTTCTGTCGGATCTGTCTTTAGTGGTAGGGTTGTCTTAAGTTACCTTTTCCTGCATTATGTATAGGCTGCTAATTTCTTTTGTTTTTTTTAAATGTAAAACTTGTAAAAGAAGCAAATATTTTGGTGTATTTCTTTAGATATTTATTATTCAATTTACTCGCTAGACCTCCATCAAGCTTTAAATAACACCCCCTAGATTCTCATTAGAGTTAAATTTATGCATGTTTCGGTAGAAAAAATATCCTTAACTTAAAGTTATAAGGTTAAAGTGTCACCACCATTTGAACTATTTGGGTTGAAGCGGTGGTCTCGGAGGTCTCGGTCTGTTGGTGCGTCACTATCGGGCCCTAACTCTAATTGAACAGAACACCTCAACCAAAACTTTGGTTCAAACGGTGATCTCGGAGGTCTCGGTCTGTTGGTGCGTCACTATCGGGCCGTAACTCTACAGAACACCTCGACCAAAACTTTGGTTCAAACGGTGGTCTCGGAGGTCTCGGTCTGTTGGTGCGTCACTATCGGGCCCTAACTCTACAGAACACCTCGACCAAAACTTTGGTTCAAACGGTGGTCTCAGAGGTCTCTGTCTGCTGGTGCGTCACTATCGGGCCCTAACTCTAATTGAACAGAACACCTCGACCAAAACTTTACAAATGGCGTTGGCATCTAATTATTTTTTAGTGTACTGTATTTGTTTTTTGTTGTAGGTATTTATTATTCAATTTACTCGCTAGAGCTCCATCAAGCTTTTAAAAACACCCCCTAGACTCCCATTCAAGTTAAATGTATATATGTTTCGGAAACAAAAATATCCTGACCAAAGGACGATTCCTCCTAAAACTACAGGCTCGCTATTGATCGTCAGGAAAGAAATTACACCTTAATGGCATGAAAGGCCCTAATATTGACAAACAAAAGGGTTAAAGTTCTTAAAATCGCTAAAATAGTTGGTCGACCATCCCAAGATTTCCAAACTAATGGGGCTAAACATGAGGGAGATGGGGGCCCCGAAAAAACCAACCATCCGCCCTTTAAGTGACCACCCTCCCGTGAACAGGAACAAGCTATAAATACAATTACAGACTTAATGAGTTGCCTCGCCCTATGGAAGCATATGCAGGCTATTCATTTGTGGCCATCCCCTCGGGCATTAAGGGGGGCTGGCTGGCTTTTTCTGGGCCCCCTTCTCCCTCATGTTTAGCCCCGTTAGTTCTGAAATTTTATAACATTTGACAATTTTAACATCTTTCCCCCAGTTTGTTTGAGCAATATTCGGACCTCTCGTGCAATTGAGGTCAATTTTGATCAGTTCTTTGCTTCTATATTGTCGTCCCAGTTTATTTTTTTTTATTTTGCAAATTGTGCATTTATTTTTTAATTCCATTTATTTTTTAGAAGTTGTTGTCTTTATATTGTGCGATTATGCGGTGTTGTTCCATAATGCAGAGCCATTTTTCTATAACTGTACCTTATATACTTTTATCCACTAATGTGTGAAGTATACTCCCTTGACGGAAGTTAGTCCTTTTTACGGTACCCGTTCTGTCGGATCTGTCTTTAGTGGTAGGGTTGTCTTAAGTTACCTTTTCCTGCATTATGTATAGGCTGCTAATTTCTTTTGTTTTTTTTAAATGTAAAACTTGTAAAACAAGCAAATTTTTTTGTGTATTTCTTTAGATATTTATTATTCAATTTACTCGCTAGACCTCCATCAAGCTGTAAATAACACCCCCTAGATTCTCATTAGAGTTAAATTTATACATGTTTCGGTAGAAAAAATATCCTTAACTTAAAGTTATAAGGTTAAAGTGTGTCACCACCATTTGAACTGTTTTGGGTTGAAGCGGTGGTCTCGGAGGTCTCGGTCTGTTGGTGCGTCACTATCGGGCCGTAACTCTACAGAACACCTCGACCAAAACTTTGGTTCAAACGGTGGTCTCGGAGGTCTCGGTCTGTTGGTGCGTCACTATCGGGCCCTAACTCTACAGAACACCTCGACCAAAACTTTGGTTCAAACGGTGGTCTCGGAGGTCTCGGTCTGCTGGTGCGTCACTATCGGGCCCTAACTCTAATTGAACAGAACACCTCGACCAAAACTTTACAAATGGCGTTGGCATCTAATTATTTTTTGGTGTATTTGTTTTTTTTGTAGATATTTATTATTCAATTTACTCGCTAGACCTCCATCAAGGTTTTTAAAAACACCCCCTAGACTCCCATTCAAGTTAAATGTATAAATGTTTCGGAAGCAAAAATATCCCGACCAAAGGACGATTCCTCCTAAAACTACAGGCTCGCTATCGATCGTCAGGAAAGAAATTACACCTTAATGGCATGAAAGGCCCTAATATTGACAAACAAAAGGGTTAAAGTTCTTAAAATCGCTAAAATAGTTGGTCGACCGTCCCAAGATTTCTAAACTAATGGGGCTAAACATGAGGGAGATGGGGGCCCCGAAAAAACCAACCATCCCCCCTTTAAGTGACCACCCTCCCGTGAACAGGAACAAGCTATAAATACAATTACAGACTTAATGAGTTGCCTCGCCCTATGGAAGCATATGCAGGCTATTCATTTGTGGCCATCCCCTCGGGCATTAAGGGGGGCTGGCTGGCTTTTTCTGGGCCCCTTTCTCCCTCATGTTTAGCCCCATTAGTTCTAAAATTTTATAACATTTGGCAATTTTAACATCTTTCCCCCAGTTTGTTTGAGCAATATTCGGACCTCTCGTGCAATTGAGGTCAATTTTGATAAGTTCTTTGCTTCTATATTGTCGTCCCAGTTTAGTTTGTTTTATTTTGCAAATTGTGCATTTATTTTTAATTCCAGTTATTTTTTAGAAGTTGTCTTTATATTGTGCGATTCTGCGGTGTTGTTCCATAATGCAGAGCCATTTTTCTATAACTGTACCTTATATACTTTTATCCACTAATGTGTGAAGTATACTCCCTTGACGGAAGTTAGTCCTTTTTACGGTACCCGTTCTGTCGGATCTGTCTTTAGTGGTAGGGTTGTCTTAAGTTACCTTTTCCTGCATTATGTATAGGCTGCTAATTTCTTTTGTTTTTTTAAATGTAAAACTTGTAAAACAAGCAAATTTTTTGGTGTATTTCTTTAGCTATTTATTATTCAATTTACTCGCTAGACCTCCATCAAGCTTTAAATAACACCCCCTAGATTCTCATTAGAGTTAAACTTATACATGTTTCGGTAGAAAAAATATCCTTAACTTAAAGTTATAAGGTTAAAGTGTGTCACCACCATTTGAACTGTTTTGGGTTTAAGCGGTGGTCTCGGAGGTCTCGGTCTGTTGGTGCGTCACTATCGGGCCGTAACTCTACAGAACACTTCGACCAAAACTTTGGTTCAAACGGTGGTCTCGGAGGTCTCGGTCTGCTGGTGCGTCACTATCGGGCCCTAACTTTAATTGAACAGAACACCTCGACCAAAACTTTACAAATGGCGTTGGCATCTAATTATTTTTTGGTGTACTGTATTTGTTTGTTTTGTAGATATTTATTATTCAATTTACTCGCTAGACCTCCATCAAGCTTTTAAAAACACCCCCTAGACTCCCATTCAAGTTAAATGTATAAATGTTTCGGAAGGAAAAATATCCCGACCAAAGGACGATTCCTCCTAAAACTAGAGGCTCGCTATCGATTGTCAGGAAAGAAATTACACCTTAATGGCATGAAAGGCCCTAATATTGACAAACAAAAGGGTTAAAGTTCTTAAAATCGCTAAAATAGTTGGTCGACCGTCCCAAGATTTCTAAACTAATGGGGCTAAACATGAGGGAGATGGGGGCCCCGAAAAAACCAACCATCCCTCCTTTAAGTGACTACCCTCCCGTGAACAGGAACAAGCTATAAATACAATTACAGACTTAATGAGTTGCCTCGCCCTATGGAAGCATATGCAGGCTATTCATTTGTGGCCATCCCCTCGGGCATTAAGGGGGGTTGGCTGGCTTTTTCTGGGCCCCCTTCTCCCTCATGTTTAGCCCCGTTAGTTCTGAAATTTTATAACATTTGGCAATTTTAACATCTTTCCCCCAGTTTGTTTGAGCAATATTCGGACCTCTCGTGCAATTGAGGTCAATTTTGATAAATTCTTTGCTTCTATATTGTCGTCCCAGTTTAGTTTTTTTTATTTTGCAAATTGTGCATTTATTTTTAATTCCAGTTATTTTTTAGAAGTTGTTGTCGTTATATTGTTCGATTCTGCGGTGTTGTTCCATAATGCAGAGCCATTTTTCTATAACTCTACCTTATATACTTTTATCCACTAATGTGTAAAGTATACTCCCTTGACGGAAGTTAGGCCTTTTTACGGTACCCGTTCTGTCGGATCTGTCTTTAGTGGTAGGGTTGTCTTAAGTTACCTTTTCCTGCATTATGTATAGGCTGCTAATTTTTTTTTTTTTTTTAAATATAAAACTTGTAAAACAAGCAAATTTTTTGGTGTATTTCTTTAGATATTTATTATTCAATTTACTCGCTAGACCTCCATCAAGATTTAAATAACACCCCCTAGATTCTCATTAGAGTTAAATTTATACATGTTTCGGTAGAAAAAATATCCTTAACTTAAAGTTATAAGGTTAAAGTGTGTCACCACCATTTGAACTGTTTTGGGTTGAAGCGGTGGTCTCGGAGGTCTCGGTCTGTTGGTGCGTCACTATCGGGCCCTAACTCTAATTGAACAGAACACCTCGACCAAAACTTTGGTTCAAACGGTGGTCTCGGAGGTCTCGGTCTGTTGGTGCGTCACTATCGGGCCCTAACTCTGCAGAACAACTCAACCAAAACTTTGGTTCAAACGGTGGTCTCGGAGGTCACGGTCTGTTGGTGCGTCACTATCGGGCCGTAACTCTACAGAACACCTCGACCAAAACTTTGGTTCAAACGGTGGTCTCGGAGGTCTCGGTCTGCTGGTGCGTCACTATCGGGCCCTAACTCTAATTGAACAGAACACCTCGACCAAAACTTTACAAATGGCGTTGGCATCTAATTATTTTTTGGTGTTTTTTTTTTTTTTTGTAGATATTTATTATTCAATTTACTCGCTAGACCTTCATCAAACTTTTAAAAACACCCCCTAGACTCCCATTCAAGTTAAATGTATAAATGTTTCGGTAGCAAAAATATCCCGACCAAAGGACGATTCCTCCTAAAACTACAGGCTCGCTATCGATCGTCAGGAAAGAAATTACACCTTAATGGCATGAAAAGCCCTAATATTGACAATGAAAAGGGTTAAAGTTCTTAAAATCGCTAAACTAGTTGGTCGAATGTCTCAAGATTTCTAAACTAATGGGGCTAAACACGAGGGAGACGGGGGCCCAGAAAAAAACAACCATCCCCTGTTAAGCATTTAGGCTCGAACGTCCCTTGATTTTTGGCCCTGTCACTCTTTCAACTCTGGGGGAGGCAGTCGATACAGGCATTTCTACCATTTGTCTCCCTCACTCACATAGGGGGAAAAAAAACCCCCAAAAAACAAGCGAATCTTTCCCGAGAACAGGAACAAGGTATAAATCCAGTGATGGAATGAGTTGCATCGCCCTATGGATGCATATCCAGGCGGTTCATTTGTGGCCATCCCCTCGGGCATTAAGGGGGGCTGGCTGTCATTTTGTGGACCCCCTTCTCCTTCATGGTTAGCCCCATTAGTTCTGCAATGTTATGCCATTTTGCGATTTTAACATCTTTAACCCAGTTTCTTTGAGCAATATTTGGACCTTTCATGCAATTGAGGTAAATTTTTTATAAAATTTAAATTAATATGTAAAACTTGCAAACAAAGTCAAACCAAAACTGGGACAAAGACTATAAAGTCAAAACAAAATATCAAAATCGATATGTGGAAACAACGCTTACTAAAATAAAATTTATGAAATGAAAGAACACCATCCACCACAGGGTGCACACCACCACATGAGCAAACCAATTTGGTTCCCAAGCAAACCAATTGCAACGCACTATCGTCATGTTCAGGGAATTAATCAATTTGGGAAGTCCGGGATGTTCTGGCAAATATTACTAAATTACTAATATTACTAAATGGAGGAACAAAGCAGAAAAGTGGTGGAAACGTCGTTCGGGTGAAGGAAAGCGTGCTCCGTGTCTGTGCCTTCAATGCCAATGGCATAAATGATTTTAGCAAGAGAGAGTGTCTGATGCGAGAGCTTAAAGATGGATGTGTGGATGTGTGTGGGGTAGGTGAGACGCACCTGTTGGGTTCTGGAGTGTGGGATAGTGAGAGTGAGCATGATTTGTGGGGTGGGGAAGGATTGGTTGTCTGGTCTGGATTGGATGCAGGATATAAACGTAAGAAAAAGGAAGGGGTAGCAGTAATTTTGTCAGAAAGGTTGAGGAAGTGTGTGAAAAACTATGGATGCGTGGACTCAAGAATTGTATGGTGTGAGTGCAAGATTGGGATAGATAGGTATACTTTTATGTGTGTCTATGCACCAGTCAACCAAGAAACTGGGAAAGGTGCGGAAGAAAATAGAAAATTTTGGAATAAAGTCAATAAATGTATAAGAGAAAGGCAAGAGTGTACACAAGTAATATTAGTAGGCGACATGAATGGTAGAGTTGGAAACGAGGAGATAGAAGGTATAGTGGGTAAATGGGGTGTGGAGGGTAGGAATATGAATGGTGACTTCCTTTTAGAAGTGTGTGCGGAGAGAGAGATGTTTCTGGCTAACACATTTTTTGAACATCGTCACATTCATAGATATACATGGCACAGAGGTGAAGGTGAGCAGGAACAGAAATCTCTAATTGACTACGCCATGATGGACTCCGGACTAAAAGGAAGAATTTTAGATTCAAAAGCTGTAAGAGGTATGCTGACGGGATCAGACCACTATACAGTGCTGACAAAAGTGAGGATAAGGAAAGAGTGGAAATATGAGAGGAAAGAGAGAAAACTGACAGTAGAGAGAATAAATGTGAGAAAGTTAAATGAAGAATGTAATGCAACAAAATACAAGGACATCCTGAAAGAGACTATAAAGGACATGGATGTTATGATAGATCTGGGAAATACTGTAGACGAAGTATGGAAAGGTACAAGAGACTCCATGATTAAAGCAGCTGAGAAAGTATGTGGGAAGAAAACCTTTAAAATGTGGAAGAAGAAAGGTAACGCATGGTTTAGTAAAGAGATAGAAGAAATAGTGAAAAAGAAGAAAGAGTTCAGAAAGAGTACCCGGTACGCTGCAAAAGAATATACCTAGAGAAACTAGAGATGCGAGGAAAGAAGAATATAAAAACTTGAAACAAAGAGTGAAGAGGGCGATACAAGACGCTAAAAGGAAGACAGATGAGGCATATGGGAGAAAGATTAGTGAACAGTTTCTGAATGACAGGAAAGCATACTACAGAGCTGTGAAAGAAGCCAGAGGGAAGAAGACTGAGAGTGTCTCAGGTGGTAGGATGAGGGACATGAATGGGGAAGTGGTAGAGGGTGATGGTGTGGTGAAAATATGGAAAGATCATTTTAGTAGCTTAGCTGTAAAGAGTAGGGGGAAGGCAAAGATCTCATCCATAGGAATGGAGAGAGGTAGAATAAACAGGGTAGTTGAAAGCCAGATAAGCAGAGAAGAAGTAAAAGAAGCAATCAATAGACTTAAAATGGGCAAAGCTGCTGGAGTAGATAACATCCCAGGTGAAATGCTGAGATATGGAGGAGAAGAAGCTGTTGACATAATGCATAGGTTATGTAAATTAGCATGGGAAAAGGAAAGTGTACCAGAGGACTGGAGGAAAGCAGTGATAGTACCCTTGTACAAAGGGAAGGGTAGTAAAGAAGAGTGTAAGAATTATAGGGGAATTAGCTTGCTTAGCATACCTGGAAAGGTACACGCAAGAGTAGTAACACAGAGGCTACAGAAGATAACGGATGACAAAATAGGCGAGGAACAGGGAGGTTTCAGAAAGGGCAGGGGCTGCGTTGACCAGATAGCCTCAATGCGATTGTTGGTAGAGAAGTATCTGGCCAAAAACAGAAAACTCTATGCAGCATTCATGGATTTGGAAAAAGCCTACGACAAAGTAGACTGGGAGGGCCTGTGGGATGTGTTAACAGTATATGGTGTGGGAGGAAAGTTGCTAATGGCAGTAAAATCTTTTTATAGGAATGCAATGGCAAATGTGAAGGTAGGGGATAAGTTAAGTGAAAGTTTTGAGGTCAATGTAGGTGTAAGACAGGGATGTGTCATGTCAGCTTGGTTGTTCAATATATACATGGATGGAGTGATTAGGGAATGTAGGGCTGTATCAATGGGTGTGGGAGCTAGACTGGAGTCAGAGGGAAGAACATGGAAGATTTTAACATGCCTATATGCGGACGATGCAGTCCTGTTGGCGGAAAATGCTGAAGAACTTCAGAGAGTGGTCACTGACTTTGACAGGGTATGTGAAAAGAGAAAGTTAAAGGTCAATGTAGGGAAATGTAAGGTAATGGTGTTTGAGAGAAGAATGCATGAAACTATAGATTTTAAGGAAAAATATAGAATCAAGAAAGAACACAAGAAAAGTTGTAAAATAAAATTGAAAAATGAAGTACTAGAAGAGGTTGAAAGTTTCAAGTATTTGGGAGCTGTACTATGCAAATATGGTAAAATGGAGAGTGAGATAAAAGAGAGAAAAATGCAAGGGAGAAAAGTGATTGGAGAACTTGATAGTATTCTCAAAGGAAGAATGGTTAGCCAGGAAGTCAAAAAGTCACTGAGAAACAGTGTGCTGCTCCCAACACTCTCGTATGGAAGCGAGACATGGACAGCAAGTGACGAGGACCTCTTCAAACTAAGAGCTGTGGAGATGAGCTTTTTCAGAATGGCAGCTGGCATGAATAGGCTAGATGGGCCAAGTAATAGGGAAGTGTACGAGTCCTTTGGAATGGAAGAGCAGGCTTTGGGCATTGATTGTGGTGTGGTTGAGTGGATAAAGAGAAGTACTTTGAGGTGGTATGGTCATGTTCAGAGAATGGATGAAGACAGAATGCCAAGAAAGATATATGGGAGTCAGGTGAGTGGAACCGCTAGTAGTGGAAGACCACCTATGGTATGGGAAAAGAAAGTGGAAAAATATATTGAAGAAAAACTTCCACGTAGTGGAAGGGGCATTGTGGCACGGGCAAGGGAGGCATGTCTTGACAAAGTAGCTTGGAGACGTTTCTGTCATGGCCATCCTCTAGTGGGGGTTTCCCAGGGGGAAGCAAGGCATCGGAGATGATGATGATGATGATGATGATTACGATTACTAAACTCTGCATGAATAAAAGAAACTACAATTAGTGTTAAAATGTTAATTTAAAATCAAATTTGCAACTTGACAAGACATTAACAATAGTATATACAAAATAAAAATATTGATAAGATATATAATATTACAAAAAATATATATACAGTATATATAGCACTCACTAACGATAGTGCTATCGGGTAGGTACCTGTAAGCATATATAATTTAAGATAAAATAGGGTTTGGGCGGAAAAAAATTATATCGAAAAATGTAGGCTACAAATTTATCTAGTAGGTAGGTGTTGGTGTTTTGTTAAGGTCGATGGATGTCTAGGGAGGAAAGTAAAGAAATAATACACATTTCTATAATAAAGCAAATGAATATGGCGTCTGGTAATAGGTGGAATATTTTATTGTTAATTATAATGTCAAACTTGCAAAATAAATAAAGCAAAACTTGGATGAACCCAATAAAAAGATTAAACAAGTTATCAAAATTGCTATGTGGAAACAACGCTTAAGCAGAAGATTTTGTTAAGATTAGGAAGGACGTGTAGTGGTAGTACTGGTAATTTTGTTACAATTTTGCCATTTCATGTGTTTGCATTTTGGCTTACAGTAGATTTATTTACAGTATATAGGCAAAAAAAAAACGACCTTTTGATTATATTGTAGCTAACATTACAGTATATTATTTGTTTCAGTTTAGGAAAGATGTTGCGTAATCTCTGATATATTTTGCATTACTTTTCATGTTTAAAGAGTGACAGGGCCCAAATAAAGGAATGTTGGAGCCAAAATGCCTGTACAGTACACTCACCTGTTCTGAAAGGGTTAATGAAAGAGCAGAAATTATCACTCGGTCTTTCAAGTATATGTATTTATAATTGTTATGTACAATTTTACTGACCAAAATGTTGTTGCAGATCTGTATATCCCGGCCCGGGCCTGTAGTGTAGCAGTCGAACACCAAGCTGACTAGATCACCTAGGACGCCAGGGTTGTCTTCATTCATCGGTAATTTTAAGGTAAGCTTTATAAGATTTAACATTTTAGCCTTTTCATTAACCCCTTCACGCTCATATGACGCAGAGGTTGCCAGATTAGCAATAAGAAATAGAGTTCTCTCACTCTTATAATGACCTCTCCAAAATTAGTTTTCTGCCCACAGCTAACTCAAAGACAACTGCAGAGGTTGAAGTAACTAAACTAAAGGTTTCTAAATACCCCTGATATTTTTTTTTTTTTTTTTTTTTTTAATATTCCAACTACTACCTCTCGGGCATAGGCTGATAGCCTTTACACTCAACCGCTGAACACGGTGAGGCCTGTGAGGTCTTGCTCCAGTCTAGGGAGTGAGACATGTGAAGCTTCACGGCTCGAAGCAATTCCATCTCTGAATCCGCCTCGCCTCTGCGCTTCAGTCTCACCCCCACAGACTCGGACCCTCACTCTAAGAACGCCACCTATTGAGCAATTAACTCACTAGGCATTGCCCCCCTGTAGCATATTTTTGAATATGGGAATAATCATACAATGCTATTTAATCAGGGAACAATGAGGGTATTTTTTTGGCATTTCGGTGTGCTGTGGTAATGCACTGATACTAGGTACAGCACAAATTCCATCCCAATAATATCTTCCCATTGACATATTGGGATTCGAACCCGGGTCCATTGGATTACCAGTCCAGTGGCAAGACCACTCTGCCACACCATGGTAACAAAGGCTTTAAAGTATCCCTAATAGGCTCAAAATTGCGTCATATGTCGGAGAGGGTTAATATTAAGTTGTTGTCTTTGCGACCTAAATATTATAGGAAGATACAAATGAACTTTCTAATGTTGGTAAATGATTAACCCTTGTCTAGCGGGGGGCTTTGGGCTTATTTGGGCATATTCAGGCCCTCCTGCATGATAAATTAAGTATCTGCATGAAAAAAAAATTATTTAGCAAAAAACTAGGCGCTAAAAGCTTCAAAATGAGACCAGAACGAGCTACGTAGCACTCGTGGTTCTCATACAGTGATACCAGTAACATGGGAGTTGACAAGAAACACATTCCAAGAGGTAACGGAAAAAGACACAACCCCAACTTCACACCAGAAATTCAAAACCTCATCAGACAACGCGACACACTGAAACACTCCCCAGCACCCCACACACAAGACATCACACAACAAATTCAAGCACTCAACACCCAAACTAACAACAAAATACAAGAACAACAAAAACTAAATTGGAATAACTTCCTACAAACACTTGATCACAAAACAAACCCCAAAAAACTCTACAAAACACTAAACAGCATCACACTTTCCAACAGCAACACAACACAATCACATGCTTCAATCACAACAACAGACTCTACTCCTTCATGTAAACAACAAGCAAATACTCTCATCAAGCACTTCTCACATGTCAGCCACCTAAAACCTCACAAAGACGACCGACGTGTCATCCGACGTATGAGACAATTCCCCACAGACCCTGACTATACACCCTTCACCAATCACCAGACAAAGCATATCATCAACAATCTCAAGCACTCACCTGCCTGTGGCCTAGACAACATAAGCAACATATACCTCAGACACCTGGGACCACAAGGCATACAAGCACTCACTAACATATCAAACTACAGCTATTCACACAACACAATACCAGACATTTGGAAGCATGGTATCATCATCACATTCCCCAAACCCAACAAAGACCCCACGCTACCCTCCTTGCACCGCCCCATCACACTCCTTTGCTCCCCCTCCAAAGTCATGGAACGCCTAGTATTACAACTAATTACACCCGACTTACCCCTAGCTCCAACACAACATGGCTTTAGGCCACTGCACTCCACAAACACTCTTCTCATAGACCTTACACAAAGAGCTTTTGATGGCATCAACTCAGCTAGACCACCACACAGATCACTATTAGCCACACTCGACATTAGTAAAGTCTTCGATGCCATCCCCCGCCACAACCTAACAAACAAAATCTACAACACAAACATGCACAACAACACAAAAAGGTGGCTGGCCAACTTCCTAGCAGGCAGATGTGCACACGTATCTTTTGCCGGTCAGTCATCTAAAATCAGAAACTTTCCAAACGGAGTCCCACAAGGATCCGTCCTATCGCCCGCACTCTTCAATCTGTACATGCACGATATAACTACACCCAATACGCCCCAAATAAACTTAGCCTCCTATGCAGATGACAACACTCCAGGTACCTGGAATAAGTGGACGACGTTGTGACGTCCCATCTGGGGTTGGCAAAAATGGTACAAGGCGAGATGGGTATCATATGGTTCACCTAAGCTGATGGCTACCTAAGCCTTCGGGCGAGACGGTACCGTCTATAGTGAGAATGGTACCATACAGATCCACCCTAAGCCTTCGTTTCCGTTGTCGCCAATTGGCTAAAAATACAGACTACACACACATCCACAGCCATTCCAACAGTACATAAAACACTTAACATGCATTTCACGCAATACATTCCCAGTTAAGGAGGCGCGATAATAATGAGCTTAGCTCGCATTGCGTGGATTCCCCTTGACGAACAAGTAACTGAGTAACCATGACCCAAGAAGAGCAACAGATCTCCTTCAACCCTATCTCAACACACTACATGGCTGGTGCACTACAAACAGACTTAATCTAGCTCCAGCCAAATCCACCGCAACCCTGCTCACAAGCTGGACAGGTGAACACGAATACATCCCTCAACTCACCATAAACAACACACCCCTAACACATACACACACACCCAAAATCCTAGGAGTAACATATGATACTCATATGACATTCAAACAGCACACCACAAACATTAAAAAGAAACTGACACCCAGACTTAACGCCCTCAGGTCACTTGCTCACACAAAATTTGGACACAACAAAGAAACTACCACCACAGTATATAAACAATACATAAGAGCGGCTCGCTTGGTGTAGTGACTAGCGTCTCGGACTTCCACCCAGAAGGCCCGGGTTCGCGCCCACGCTCGGCGCATTAAAGATTTTTCACAAGCACTGAGTCGTTACCATCCCTCATGAGCAAAGGGATGGGATAGTAGTACAGGACCCCAATGGAAATACGCCTAATCGGCCTTATTGAGCTATCCTTAGCTGGCTTAGCATGCGCCAGCTTTAAGAACTATTATTATTATTATTATTATCAGTGATGGAATACGCAAGCCCAGCCTGGGCTTCTAACCTAGCTGAAACACATCATAAGACCTTACAGACTATTCAAAACAAAGCCCTGAAGATCATTACAGGCTGCACAGCTACTGCACCCACAGATCACCTACATCAAGAAACCAAAATCCTCAAAGTCAAAGACCATCTGGACATGAGAGGCACTCAATTCCTGGCAGCAGCCTCCACGAACCAAGACCACCCACTAAACTACATGGCAACACACCCACAGACACCAAGAAATATCAAAACAACACCCAGCACACGGTATCACACACAATTATTGTCCTCTCTCCCTCCCTGCCCACCCCGAACCAACTTCCAGAAGCACATCCATACTCATATCTCTCGCCAATCCATCCACTCACTCACAGACAACACGCAGCTGCATGCACGACCTCCCGAAATCCATCCTTCCGAATCCTCCCTCCCTCGCGTGGACAGAGTCCACCTGGCCAGGCTGAGATGCGGACACCATCCAGCTCTCCTGAGCTATCAGAAGAGACTGGATGACTCCGTTGTCGACGCCTGCCCGGGATGTAACACAGCACCCCATACCATTAAACACATCATAGAAGACTGCATTTCACACAACCACTTACGCCAACAACATAATCTACACTCAATGAGAGCTCTGTGGGAAGGCCCGATCGTGGCCATGGCCTTCCTCAGGGACTCGGGGCTGTTCGGCCAGGCAGCTTAGGGAACAACAACAACAACAACAACATGGGAGTTTAGCATATAGCGGCATATTTTTCCCAGCTATGCTCACTACTGGCTACACTGCCCACCTCTCGAGAACACAGGGAACATGAGTTAATGGGCAGCGGTTGTTGTTGTTGTTGTTGTTGTTGTTGTTGTTGTTCTTGTTCCCTAAGCTGCCTGGCCGAACAGCCCCGAGTCCCTGAGAAAGGCCATGGCCACGATCGGGCTTTCCCACAGAGCTCTCATTGAGTGTAGATTGGGCGGCGGTAAGCCCTGGGAGTCTGCTGTCTGGCCCGCTGCACTCCCGGCCATTTGCACTCGATTTTAACCCTTTAAAAGCCTTAATAATGCTCCTAACTTGCTGCAAATTGGAACCGGACTTACAGTAAGTCCGACCCCGATCTTTAAGGGTTAATGATATAAATATTTATCATAGATTTATCTAGCTTAGCAAAATTTAACGTACAGTAACCAAAAATGTACAGACATAACATTTAGAAATGCAACTGGAAATTAAAATGTCTATCTATCTATAAGCTCAGGCCCAACCCCCATTTTGGGGGTTGGGCCCCTCAAGACAGAGCAAGAACAGGGAAAACACAAAAACAACATAAAACAACAAATAAACACAGATAAAATTAAAATGTAAAACTTGCAAACTAAACAACCCAAAATTGGGACAAGGACAATATAAAGTCAAATTAAATTATCAAAATCGCTATGTGGAAACAACGCTTACTAAAATGAAAATTATTAAATAAAAGAACACAATCCACCACATAGGGTGTACATTACTACATGAGCAAGTTAATCTGTTTCCCAAGCAAACTAATCGCACATATAACAACGCACTATCGCAAACTCACACACATCCAGGTCACCCAGGAGAAGACCCAGAGACCAGGGTCACCAAGGTCGCTCCAGCACTCCCCCGACCACCCGGAGAGGTTCCGATCTCGGCAGGCAGACATGCAGCGGAGCCAAAGCCACAAGCCCTCCCACCACACTTTCAGGCGCACCCTTCATATTAATTGTCTCCCCGGGCCAGGCGCCTGATGGACTATTATCTAGTCCAACTTGCGCCCGACCCCTTACTCCAAATGACCACGTGTTCACTCAACTATTCACAAGCATTCTCCATTCACTCCTGTCCACCACCACTTCCCCTGCCTGATCTATAGTCAGAACCCAAGGTAATAAATATAAAAATGGGGTTTTTGGGACCGTGTCCATTTTTCTTTTGATTACACGGCCGACATATCGGATTATCGGGGCCTACGACTTCAGCTTGTTTATTTTTGATCAACTATGGATTATGTATTATTCTTGATTATTGATTTATTCCACCATTGTAAGCATTCCTAAGTCACTGTCCACTGCTTTTATGCATCGATTCGGACTGCAGAAAATCACCGATCAAGTGCTCCTGAGTCAAGCAGGAGTCAGCTCCGGGGTGCGCGAGGAAGACTCGATTTGTCCGCCTGGGGGGCCATCCGTGTTCTGTGGGTTAAAGGCTTTTGAAAAAATGTCATGGTATTTTTTCCTTTTTAACTTCATGTACAGTATAGAGCATTTGTAACGTTGATTATGAATTTGCTTGTTTTCCAGATCAACCCAGAACTTGAGTGAAGGAGGTTATGCCGGTGTGGGTGGTGTTGGTCGGCATCCCAGCTACCCCAGCCTGGCAATGGAGGAGGAACGTTACTACCAGAACGTCACCTTCCACCCTGGTCCCGGCCATCACACCCTACCCCTTAGTTCCCCCGCCTCACATGACACCCCTGACCCCCCCAGGTCAGACACTCGCCCAGCCTCAGCCTTCATGCAGCGGGAGGACATGTTGCCACCTCGCACAGAGTTACAGCGCCCGGCATGACAGCGGGATCTGCGGGCAGATGCCAAGATGATGGAGATGACAGAGGAGGTGCGGCGGCATGGGAAGACCCTAATGTGAGTATTTTATTTATATTGCTGTAATTATTATGAAAATTTACCAAGAGTATGATAGTGGAATGCTTCACTCTGATTTTGCTGATATTGTAGTGTGGTTAATGTCAGAAAACTTTAATAAGGTTAGGAGAATATCTTTGAATCTTCTTCCTATCTTGACTAGCATAAGTAATTGTTTGTTTTATATATTACAAATATTTGAATATATTGACAAAATTACTGTATTACTGTGCAACAGTATACAAATGGTATACTTTTCAATTCTCCCACTTTTTGTAAGCCTTTCTTTACTAACACTATACTATTTTTCTAATTTCAAGCATATAAGGTCATTTGTTCCTAAAGTAAGTAACATTTTATTAGTGAATTTCACATTAAGCATATCAGTAGTGGATAATTTTTCCCATTTTAATACATCAAACCCGGTAGGATTAACAAGCATTACCTTAATAATAATAATAATAATAATAATAATAATATTTATTCAGTTAGCAATTTACAGAGTTGGTACCACATAGTATGTTACAAATATGACATGTACCAGCTTTGCATAATTCCAACTAAGGATAGCCCAATAAGGCCGTTAGGCGTATTTCCATTGGGGTCCTTGTGGGATTAGGTTAGCTGGGGAAAAGGGGAGGATAAAAGAAATAGATACTTTAGAGAAAGCATTTCTAGGGGGTTATTTTAAGATACCTTACATCCTATAGTAAATATCAGTAATAATTTCAGTTTGGTTTGCCTATCTCTTATGTCGTATTTAGTAGTAGACATAAGCTTGGTGCTCCCTTCTCGCGGCTGTCCGGTTCAGGTGTTCCTTCAGGCTACGTCTGAAGGAATACAGTGTTCTCTTATCATGGACTGACTGGGGTAGGTCGTTCCAGTCTTTGATGGCAGTGAAGAAGAATGTTTGCTTACCCTGTCCTTGGATTCTCAGGACCTTAAAATTAAACATCCTGTTTCTTGTATTATGTCCACTCCTCTCATTTGCTTTAACAAAATCACTCTTTAGATACTCTGGAGCTCTGTCATAGAAAATGTTGAAGACATTAGTGAGCCTGATTTGTTTGGCCCTGTCAGAGACATTGAGCATTCCTAGTGACTGAAGTTGTTCCTGGCCAACATGTGATATGGGTCCTAGGTTCAGCATGAACCTAACCATTTTATTTTGAGTGACCTGAAGTTTGTGCTGTGCTGATTTAGATGATGCAGAGTACCAGGATGACACAGAATAATCAAAATGACATTGAACAAGCTCTTGGCAAAGGGTCATTTTGGTCGCCGCTGGCAAGCATCCCACCTGTCTATACAGGTATTTTATACGTGCTCTACACTTACTCAGGATAGATTCCAAAATTGTTTCACCTGACAAACTCGAGTCCAGTTTTAGTCCGAGATATTTAACTTGTGACACTTTTGTTATAGGAATATCATTACAGTTGACCGAGAAGCCCACAATGTCTTTCAGTTTGCGTTTTGTTCCACATAAGATGGCTTCCGTCTTGCCCAGGTGAAGAGATAGTCTATTGTCCACTAGCCATTCACTACATGATTCTAGTTCTTTGAAAAGTGTAGCGGCAATACTTATTGGGTCTTTTCCTGAAACCAGAAGCACGCTGTCGTCAGCATACAGTAATAGTTTACACGAGACGTTCAGTTCCATGTCGTTCACATAACAGAGAAAGAGTATGGGACCAAGGATGCTTCCCTGTGGGACCCCACAGTTAATTTGCATAGGATCAGATATATTATCAATTTTGACTCTTTGTGTTCTACCACTAAGATAAGATTTAAACCAGTTTACTGACCCAATGCCCATTGCTTGTAGTTTATTACATAGGATATCATGGTCTATTGTGTCAAACGCTTTTTGTAGATCAAGAAGAACCATACCGGTGTAGTTATCTTTAGACATTCCTTTACGAATGTGATCTGTTAAGTGGATGAGACAGGAGTCTGTCGAGTACATGCATCTGAAACCTGATTGAAACTTATAGAATAGATAATTTTCTTTGAGGTAGTGTTCAATTTGGGTGTATACCGCTCTTTCAAGGATTTTTGATACAATACATAATATGCTAACTGGTCTGTAGTTGCCAACTTCTAGTTTATTTCCTTTCTTGAATAGAGGGATTACAATAGCTTCCTTCAGCAGGTACAGTGTTGGTGTTAATTGACAGGTTGATGATGTGAGTTCGGGACCTGCTATACCAATGGCTCCATCTCGTAGAAATTTGGCAGGAATTTTGTCTGGTCCTGTGCTTTTATGTACATTTAGGTTGGAGAGCTCGTCAAAAGTGTATTTTTGTATAACATTTTGCAATCCAAATGTATATGCCTTTATCTCTGTAGAAATTTCGAAAGGTGGCCGTTGTTGTCATGTATTTATTGAGAGGTTGCGGTAGGTTCTGTGCAAGTGTGTTTGCTATGGAGGTGAAGAAGGAGTTGAAGTAGGTTGAAATTTGTCGTTTGTCGTGGTAAACCTGATCATTAATGTTGAGAGCAATATTAGTGTTAGACGAATCCCTTGCCTTGTTGCTGTAGCCTGTTGTTTTTAGGTGCCTCCATAGTTTCTTAACACCTTACGAGCGGCCTATGCGGTTTATTTATATGTACCGCCCAGCGGGGTGTTTTTAGCCAAAATAGGGCTGTTTACGTGATCATTTTCATGCCTAAATAAGACCCAGAACGTAAAACAAGTACCTATCCCTGAAAGGGCATAAACAGAGCTTTCGAATGACACCATAACGATCCTTTTATGATGGCTAGTTTTCTTGCAATAACCGTGCAACGCGAGTGCAAAAAGCATGTAATTAGCCACTTTCCCGATACAATTCCTTATATAGCGAGTGAGAGAGGGAGGAGGGAGCTGGGATTCGTGTCAGTATGTTCGCCGCGGTGGTCTGGAGCAGTCATACGCTCGCTACTCTCCTGCCACCACTTGTCTCTCTCTCTCAGCAACATTACGTGCTGAAATTGCCACTCGACCTATGTCGAGCGCCGCCACATAGTCCAGCTTTATTAAATACGACTTATGTGGTGAGCCGCTAATTAAGGGTTAAGGGTGGGTGGGACTCGTTAGCCTTGGTCGGCAACTCATCTAGGGGAGACAACCTTATACAAATTCGGGTGGATGGGACTCGTCAGCCTTGGTTGGCAACCTGTCTAGGGGAGTAAACCTGATACAAATCCGTACTGCTTACCTAAGGGTAAGGCAGGTTAGTGGATGGATTAGCCGAACACCACTGTAGAAAAATAGTGCTAACAAGATACACAGAGGGCCTCGGAGTCGGACCGATCCTAAATTGAGTGGTCAATCCTGTAAGTCCTTCACTAAACTGGCTCGGGTTGTCCCTCTCACATCTATCTGTCCCTCTCACAGGGAATAGGTCCGCTTGGGGGCATTTTGTGTATGGCCACCCTCGTAAGGGGAGTAAGGTGTCCGGCAATAGATAGATAGATAGATAGTTTCTTTGGGTTATTCTGATATTCCTCTGCCATATTGTGGAAATAATTAGTTTTCGCTGATTTTATTTTTCTACTAAGTTTATTCCTGGCCCTGTTGAACTCATGTTTCAGACCTTGATCCTGTCTATGTTTCACTAGCCTTTTTAACAGATTGTCTCTGTGTTCCAGATGGTGTAGTATGTCATTGTTGATCCATGGGTCTGACCTTGCTTTAATTCGTATGTCTTTCAGAGGAGCTATTTCGTCTAGGATGTTTGTGATGATGGTTCTGAAGCCAACCCATGCGTCATTAACATTTGTACTTCCAAACACTGGAGACCAGTCTGTATTCCATAAAACAGTATAGGAAAACAAAT
The DNA here is from genome assembly GCA_032716605.1 of Paralithodes platypus. NCBI lineage: Eukaryota > Metazoa > Arthropoda > Malacostraca > Decapoda > Lithodidae > Paralithodes > Paralithodes platypus. Next base: position 38,206,571 of record CM064516.1, on the reverse strand, counting down.
GTGCTAATGATGGGTCAATCAAGATAATTTATTCAGTACCCCTTATATTTCAAGAAGTCCTCCTAATAGTAAAGTTGAGGGGCATACACTGAAGCATTGCGTAGCTGCGGTGTTCTCTGTCTCCTTGACCTTTAGAGGATGCGGTTATTAAGCCAATACAGGGTAAACTGACCTTGGATTATATGTAACCCTTTCAGTATTATGATCCCGTTGTTGTTCCTTTTATTGTAGCTATCAATTGACAAGTTTATTCAGTTAGGACCAAGTTGTGAAAGGTAGCGAGTGAATTGACATACCGGTACTGTATTATTTTCCAGTTAGATTTGTATACGGTCCCATGGCAGTTGGGCCGCATTCCAATTGAGTACTTGCGAGTTTCAGGCTACTGTACAGTATAAGAAAGTTGGAGCTGTAGACGTCGATAGTAAACATAAATGCAATAATAATGTAGGTTTCTGATGGATAAAGAGTATGTTGAAATGGATTTGATGTATTTATTAATGAACTACAACCGTATTTTAGGTGGTAATTCTGCTAAATATCGATGTCTACTGCTCCAACTTGCTTATAAAACGAAACTCGCAAGTGGTCAATTGGGCCGCCTGACAGTCGGGCCGCCGACCATGTAGTGTTTACGTTACTCGTACGCTCGCAATCACGTTCTCGTCTATTTTGACTGCCATGGGATACAATAATGGGTTGAGGAGCTTCCCCTCAACCCCCATGACTTATTGTCATCATGATATATATTGGCAGCAGGGGGGCAAATAACAGTATGCCGCGGCCCAACCATGCTGCGGCCCGAGCGACTGTGCACCTTCTATACAACCTTCCTAAAGTGGAAGTAAAATCTTCAGGCAGTAATATTAAGTCTTTTAGTATATGATGCCTTTATTGTGGCTATCAATAGACAATTTTACTCAGTTTATGAAGATTTTTTGGAAACCAAGGAGCTGCTTATTAGTCTGCAGTCATCACTTACTTCTATAGGTCCTTTCCAAGTTAAGTAGACTTATTTTGCAGTATCTTTTGCCCATTCAGTATTGTGATGCCTTTATTAATGTTATTGTGGCCATCATTAGACAATTGTATTCAGTTTAGGAAGAACTTGTTGAACAGGGTGTGAAATGAAAGGCAAATCCATGTTTTTTTCTTTATTATTGTACATGTATAGCAGAAAGTATGGTTTATTATTGTACATGTATAGCAGAAAGTATGGTTTATTATTGTACATGTATAGCAGAAAGTATGGTTTATTATTGTACATGTATAGCAGAAAGTATGGTTTATTATTGTACATGTATAGCAGAAAGTATGGTTTATTATTGTACATGTATAGCAGAAAGTATGGTTTATAGTTGGAAATATGTCTCGGTGAAATGATAAAATGGGCAAAACAACACTACTTGATGATAATTTTCTTATATGCCTTCTCATATTCTTTCAAGTCTTCAAACAAAATTGCTCCTGTTTGACCCTGTTCTGCAAGGTAGAGAGTTAAGGGAAAAAGGTTATATTTCATACTGTACATTGATATTATCCTCCCTAGACTTTTATTAATATTATTGTGGCTATCATTAGAAATTTGTATTCAGTTTAGGAAAAACTTGTTGAAGGTAGAGGGTTAGAAGAGATATTTTGTCTGTCAAGATTATTATTTCTGGCACCAGGTAACTATAAAGCTTTAACTGTCTCGATAGCGTAATGGTTAGTGCGCGGTATTTCGGTGTGAGTATCCTAGGTTCTAATCCTTGGAGTACCACATCTATTCGTTTAAATTTTTTAATTTAAGTTTTACATTTTAATTTAATTTATTAGTGTCATGTCATGTCATAGGTATGGTATATTAGTGTAGGTTATAGAATAGCATCTGTACATATAGGTATTTTAGGTAGGTATAATATAATTAAGTAGGTCATTGAACTTCTACAAATAATATAAGAGTCGTATGTGTGTAGGTAGTAAGACAGTGAGGGTATGCCCCTGGTAAAGGAAGCAGTGGAGCGAATATTGTGAGCGCGTCATTACCCTCTTCACCACCAACCATCACTTAAGGGAGCCCACTTCACTTTTTATTAGCTTTCTCTCCCTCTCTCTTTGGCTTTTATCCATTCGACCCCATTCAGCCTACTATTTTAAGACTTACCCCCATCCAGGTGTTAATATTTTCCTGGCGAGCGGTAGCGAGCCAGATTATATATGTTATTTTTTTTTTGACAGCAAGCTAAATTGTGCATTTTTCGATAGAAAAATGTTTCCGGCAAAGCCGGATTTCTTCATACCAATGCTGGCTCGCTAGCGCTCGCCAGGAAGATATCGACACCTGGATGGGGATAAACGTCTTAAAACAGTTACCTGAATGGGGCTGAATGGATACAAGCCAGGGAAAGAGAGAAAAGGAGAGAAAGGTAAAAAAAAAAGCCGGTGACCCCACTTACCTCCGTTGTCTGGGGCTGATGGCGGGCATGGGCTACGACAGAGAGTCATTATGGGTCGAGGTCTTCCGGCGGGTGATCTATTATTCCTTTCTCTCCACTCCTCTGTTGTTGAATTGGTTGATTAGGACGCGTCAGTGGCGATTAACACTCTAGTACCGGTAATGTACTGTATAATCCCGTTTGGTTCTTTTTCTTTTTATTTTTTTATTTTATTTTATTTTAACAAGACCACCGTTTTTTTTTTTTTTTTTTTTTTTTTTTTTTTTTTTTAATGAAGAGTAATTTAACCAGACCACCGAGCTCCCTAAAAGAGCTCTCACAGGGCTGACCCGAAGGATTAGAATAAAATGGGCGACTATTCAAGATGAAGTAGGAAAAGTCAAAAGGGTATTAAATCTTATCTAGGAGAGAGGAATCTTTGAGAAAGCGAAGAATACGGTAGGTCGAGAATGAGGGAGAATCCACAAATATATCCGTAAATGTGCCGGTACCGAAATAAAGAGATCGGAGGTGGGAAAACTTAAGACAGTCTGTGAAGACGTTGTGAATCGTTAAGGGCTTGTCGCAAGTAGTGCATTGGGGTCGAGGGCCGTGAGGAGACGACATTAGATAACCACGAGTCAAACGTGTATGACCAATTCGGAGCCTCGTCAAAAGAACCTCACTATGGCGGGCAGAGTGGAAAGACGAACGCAAAGGGCTAACCGTAGGTTTGATACTGCGGAGAAGATTGGTGGAGGAGGATTGGGAGGACCAAAAGATTTGCCAACGGTGGGTAATAATAGGCCGCAACGCAGTAATCCAGTCATCAACTGGCAAATGATCATGTGCTACCGGTAAAACGGTGGTCTCTTTGGCAACCCGATCAGCAAGTTCGTTACCTGGGATATCAACATGGGCAGGCACCCAGCAAACTTGAATTGTGAACCCTCATTCATATAGAGAATGGAAGGACCTCTGGAGCTGCATAACTAATTTATTGCGTGGGTTGAACCCTCGAAGTGCATCAAGTGCACTCCGAGAATCACTGTGGATAACAAAGCAGGAAGGTGGAGAGTCGCATATGATGTCAAGCGCAGCCTGTATAGCAAGCAACTCCGCTGTAAAAACCGTAGACTGGGTTGGGAGCGATATCTGTTTGCGGGCTGTGGGGGATACTGCTGCACAACCGACTCCCAGGGAATCTTTGGACCCATCAGTATAGATAGCAGTATGGGGCGGTTTTCGGCGGACATGTTCAAGGGCGTGTTGGCAAAGAACAGCAGAAACAGAAATATTACGCTTAAATAAATAGGACAAATATGTGCAAATATGCGGGAGGCTCAAGGTCCACGGCGGATGCAAAGGAACAGGAGGACAGAGACGGATAGTGAGGGAAGTAGAGGTAAGGAGAATAGTAGCCCTGCTAGGGAAGTCGAGGCTAGGAGCGTGCGGCTCACGGAAGAGGTCACTGGCAGGGGAGTCAGCATCCTGAAGCCGTAAAGCCCTACGCATGGTAACGAGATCACGATGGTATTGCAGTGGTGGTTCGCCACTATCCGCTAACACCGATAGAGTAGGAGACGAACGGAAAGCACCTGAGCACAGGCGGAGACCTTGATGATGGAGCGGGTCAAGTCTTTTCAAAGTCATCTCAGAGGCCACCCCGTAGATGGAGCACCCATAGTCGATGATGGAAAGAACGGTAGCTTTATATAATAAGGTCAATGTGGAACGCGTGGCGCCCCAAGTAGTAAAAGATAATTTCTTCAGGAGGTTGAGAGCCGAATGACATTTTGCTCTAACAGAAGCAACATGGGCTTTCCAATTGAGGTGAGAGTCATAGACTAAGCCTAAGAACCTGACATTTGAGGAGAGCGTAATGGGGGTGCGCATAATGTACAAGCGGAGATCCTGACCTTTGAACCAACGTTTGTCTTTAACCCTTAAAAAGCGGCACACCACATAAGTCGAGTTGAAAAAACTGGCAAAAAACGGGTGAAAAAAGGGTGGAAATCGAGTGAAAATGGGTGGGATAGTAATGATCCATACGTCCGACATCTGTGGCCTCCCGGCCCACACTAACTCCAGTTCCCCCACCGCGCGGGAGGATGACAGTGTAACCAATAGTTCGCTAAAAGTGAGCAAGGTAGCAAAATCAGCTAAACTTCCATCTTCGAGGTAACACTGTCAGTGCTCCACGAGTGCTACGTAGCTGTATGTGGCGTCATTGTGTAGCGATTTCCACCTAGTTTTTGCCGCAATACAGTTCCTTTCATACTGATGGTTGATATAGCAGTCAGAATGGCCTGAAAAGGCCCAAAACGGCCACAGAGGACCCGCTAATCTAGGGTTAAAGAACATAATAGCCTTAGTCTTCTCCGCCGAGAATTGGAAGCCAACAGATGTAGCCCAACCCGTTATGTTAGCGATAGCTTTGTTCAAAACCTCTGGGTGTGCCGGAGGGAGCAGGAGTAGTAATAAATTGCAAGATCGTCAACGTAGAGGCTATGCTGAACCCCTTGTGGTAAATGCGCAAGAACACCATTTATTGCGATGGTAAAAAGGGCGCCACTTAAGACGCTCCCCTGAGGGATCCCTCGTTGAAGCTGGAAGGCGTCTGAAAGAGTGTCGTCAATACGGACCCTGAATGTTCGGTGAGACAGGAAGGTGGAAATAAACAACGGGAGGTATCCCCGAATCCCATGATCGTGAAGAGACTTCATCACTAAATGACGCCAGGTGGTATCATATGCCCTCTGGATATCGAAGAATACCGCCACAGTGATTTTACGACCGTGAAAACCTCGACGAATGGCAGAGTCGAGGAGGACGTGGGAGTCCAGAGTAGAACGAGAGGGCTGGGAACCAAACTGATGAGGAGAGAGGATAAGGAAGTGCCGAATACACCACATCAGGCGAACGTTAACCATCTTCTCCATCAGTTTGCAGATACAGCTCGTCAGAGAAATAGGCCGGTAGTTAGCAGGGGAGCTTGGATCTTTGCCGGGTTTGGCTATTGGTACCACTAAATGCCTGACGCCAATCATGGGGAAAGAGGCCCGAAGTCCAAAGATGATTGAAGAAGTTTAACATGTACGATTTTGCCAAAGGATCAAGGTGTTTGAGCAGCTCAAAACTAATGTCATCAGGACCCGGGGCAGAGGAAGAACAGGAGGACAGCGCCGAGTCCAATTCGACCATGGTAAAAGGTTTATTATAGACAAGGTCATCTTTAGTGGCAAAGCGCAGGGGAGTCTCGTCCGCTTCTCGGTGTTTACGACGGAGATCATCGCTGAGAGTCGCAAAGCTACTGACAGAAGCTAAATGGTGACCTAAAATATCAGCAATCGCTTTCGCGTCATGTACGCGACGGCCATTGTGGAGTAGGGCATGGCGCGGTGGACGTATGTGAAGTCCATTGGTTTTGCGGAATTTATCCCAGATGGTGCGCATTGAAGTGGAGGAGGATATAGAACGTTAGGTCCCTACAAGTGACATTGCAGAATATATTGATAAAATCATTATTGTAAGCACAAATAATTTATGCCTTATTAATACATTCCTATCATAATACGAATAACATACCACTACTTCGTTTAGCTGTTGTTTTCTTTCATCATATAATTAATAAAACAATTATTTCTACACGCTCCAAAGAGCTAAGGTATGACGCAATAAGTGCATGCGCAAATAGTAACCTTGCGTTTGCCATAAACATGTAGGCCTACTGTACATAAGGATATCTGTAAAATGTTATCTTTATTCTACATCTGGGAATGTATTGTGTTACAACCGTTTGTATGTGTGATATATAAAGATATATATGGAATAGGATTTATAATACAAAAGTTTTCTACCTATGACCTACAGTATATGTGTTTTAAGTGAAAATGATCAAGAACTCTATGACATTGAACAATTCAGCATGTATTTATGTCTTTCTATATGACCTGTTGTGATGTTCATTAATATATTACAGAGATTTATGTTTTTCTAATTACAAACACGCACATATGCTCTAACGTGCAGTAGTCATAACCATTACCCTATTCTGCTTAAACTAATTACATTTCCCTTTCCTTTCAGAACTTCAGCAAGAGATCGTTCAAGAGCAACCCCCTGAAGAGGACCAAATCTGTGACCAAGCTCGAGCGAACCAAACAAGGTGGTCGCAGTGGGGGGCTCCTAGAACCAGACCCTCTAGCCCTTGGTTCCTCTACCGCCAGATTCGGGTCCTCACGGTCCCATGAGTCCCTCTTATCTAGTCACAACATGATGAATACACTCGACCTCACTGCTGGTAAGTTAAAACAATCAATCACTTTTACTATGCTTATGTCACCTAAAGTTCAGTCTCGCTTTGTCACTTTTATAGTTAATAAGTAATCCTAATTAATGAATATAAAAATAAAAGTTAATTATTAAGTACTGTAATCATAATTAGCCTAATATGACAAGATAATAGCAATTCACTAGGGTCATTTTTAACTAACGATTTCATGGTTTCAAACTAGTAACTCAGTTTTTTCACAATGCTATTCATATTTATTATATATCTAGAATCAGTTAATCAACAAGTTGAATTTGCAAAAGCACTTCTACGGTGACTGTGATAAGATATAGCCCTACATGCTGTCAAATATTATCAAAAAAAGTAAGTACTGTACTAGGAAATAGGCCTTATATAATCAGTTGTGAACCACATTATACACACTGTGTTGTTGTGTAATACTGTATACGGTTATGTAATTGTTCTGTTTGGTAACACTTATATTGTACTTTCCAGGTGAGGTGACCATCAAACCTCTCCACGCCAGTATTCTGGGTCAAGATCACTGTTTCCAGGTTAGTTATTACACTATTTAGGCCTATGTCTGATTGATTTATTGGTTACAGGTGCCAAACTACAGTAGAACCCCTCTAAATCGGTCCCATGTATTCCTTTGTTGTTAGCCCGAATTCTACATTCTACCTCAAAAAAATATCAAGAGATATCACCTTGAATTTTGGTGTGTAATCATCATTTATGAGTACCGTATCGGTATTGTGTGAAAGTTTCATGCAATTTGAACAATACTGTAATTACTAATTGAGGCACTCGGTCGTGCAACATACCAACCGCCGTAAATAAAAAACTGAGTAAATCGCGCCTAAAGTTTGCCGACTTTGAAAAGGCCGTAACAATTAGACCCGATTAAGCAGAGAGGTGACAGTGGTATACTTCAGCACATTAGTATCTAACCATTTAACTAAAAATAAAATAAAAAATTGCTTATCATTCTGAGTAACGGGAGTGGGAATGCAAAAATCCCAAACTTGTATAACCCCATAAGAATGCAATACTGTAGAAACATTGAGAACATGAATATGTACTATAAAAAATACATAATATTAATAGCACTGAATAATAATAAGACATGGAAGAGTAGGGTAAAATAAAAAAAATAATAAATAAATACATAAAATACATACATAAAATTTTAAGACTGAGTGTTCCACACATAAGTGCAGTTTCAGTCTCTTGTCCTAATGGCGGCATTCCAGGCAACCCTGTTAAGGGCTGCTTCACTTGTCAAGTTCTTGGATTTGAGATCGGCACGTATAGTCCGATCCCAGGTCTTCCTCGGTCCACCCCTTGGTGCAGCTCCCTCCACAATCACAGACCTGCATTTTTTCACCCAATTTTGTTCATCCATTCTCTCCACATGTCCATACCATCCCAGTCTACTTGTACGCATCACCTCGCTAATACTCTTTATACCTAAACGTCTCCTCAGCTCAACATTTGTTATTCTATCCTGTAGCCTGGCCCCACACATCCATCTCACCATTCTCATCTCATTACGCTCCATTCTGTTGACATCCTCTACTTTAACGGCCCATGTTTCTGAGGCATACGTCATTGCACTTCTAACACATGAGGCATACACCTTTCCCTTCAGGGGGAGAGGCATTCTTTTCATGGTCAGGATTGGCATCAATTCTCTGAACTTCCCCCAGCCACCTAATTCTAGCAACAGTGGCAGCCTCAGCCCCACCACCGGCAGAGATGGTATCTCCTAGGTAACAAAACTTGTTCACCAGCTCCAAAGACTCATTTCCAAAATTCACAGCCACAGGATCATCTCTTAACACAAGCTCGCCTTTGCACACTACGCACTCAAATTTCTCTATTTCTGACTTATCCTTCGGCAGGGGCCCCTTTATTCTACTACAGCGCTTACTCCCATGGTGTACCCAACATCGACAGATGCTACATTGAATTGAGTTAACGCCCACTCCCTTTCCACACACTGCACATGGGTATGCATCGCTCTTTTCCACATTGCCTCGTCTCAAACTACAATGCATAACCTTGGTTTTGTTAATATTGACTCTTAAACCCTTGCTCGCCATGCCCTCTCTCCACTCTCTGAATTTGGCCTCAGCATCCTTCATACTGTCAGCTATTAGGACTAAATCGTCTGCATAAAACAGTTCCAACGGGAGTCCGCCTCTAAAAATTCTAGACAGCGCCTCCAAGACCATAATAAAGAGGAGGGGGCTTAACACTGAACCCTGATGGACTCCAACACGGACTGCGAACTCATCACTCAGTACACCCTTCACCCTCACCGAACTTCGCGAATCCTCATACATCTTCATTATCACACGCACCAGCCACTCTTCCACACCAAGTTTCCTCATAGCCCACTGTACAACATCTCTAGGTACCCTATCAAAGGCCTTCTCCAGGTTCACAAACACAAAGTAAAGATCCCTGCCTTTTAGTAAGTATCTTTCAAACAACATTAGCTATAATGAAGATTAGAAATAAGTGGAAGATATGGTAAACAAATAAAATAAAATAAAATAATTATTAAAACTGTCACAGGAATAGAGTAATAAGCTAGCTTATTGTTTAACAATATTATGTTTTATTAATACCGGTAATTCTTTTTTAGAAAGTTAGTAAGCTAGTATTAATTTAATCTATAAATTTTTGATATTTTAATATTCAACTTGGGAAGGACCTTTACGTTTCTATGGAAGATGATTGATGACTGTTTACTATAATGTTTTTGTTACTGTAAAGATTGCTATAACTGTTTAACACATTTTACTGTCTTACTAAACAAATTAATGAATTTATTATGACATTATTATGCATTATTACTCTACTTTATTGTGACATTTTTATAATTGAGTACCGGTACTCACCAGGTAGTCAGGCACTGTTGCTGTCATCGTCACTGTCACTGTCAGATGCATACTCTTGCAGGTCGTTGTCAATATCAGAGGAGTCAGAGTTGCTGTCCAAGGCTGGTGCAGCTGCTCTACTGAGGTCCCTCTGAACTCGAAAAAGTTCATCGTAGTACTCCTTGTGCTCGGGTGGAATGTTTGACAGCAGTTGTTGGACTTGCTTGAGTTTATCAGCTTGCAGCTTGATGGGAGCTTGGTACTTGGGGGTCAGTGCCACTCATGACAGGTTAAAGGCTGACGGAGTATACCTGGCCTTACCTGGCATATGCCTGACACTATGTAGAGGCCTCTCGTAACCTAGAGACAACTGGTAGCCCTCCCGAAAGTGTAGATTGAAGCAGAATCGGCGACATTCGGAGAAGAGCAGTGGCTTTACTGGCTTACGGTGGGTGATGACACCTTGCAACAGGTCAAAGTTCAGGAATTCATTATTTGACATGGGAATTACCTTGTTACCTGTGTGGACTGCACGTTCAATCAATTTCACATACTGATTGAAATCGTAGATGCTACCCTCCATCCGAAAGGACTTTTCAATATTACCGAATGCCCTATCACATGATATGTAGCTGTGCCCTGGGATGAGAAAGTAATGTACCACTTCCTGTATGCATCGACTATGCAGTTCATGAATATGTGAGAGCATAATGTTAATGTTTTTGTTTTGTCCACCACAATTATCACTAAACAGTATTAGTTTACTCAAATCACCATTGAGCAACACTTCGTTTTCAATCCACTTGTTAATGCAAGATGCCACCTCAACAGAGCCACGCCCACCTGTTGGCTCGTCCCATACGTAGAGCAAGTTTTCACCGGTCTTGAGGTTAGAGATGCATAAGTTGTAAAGCCAGACTTTCCTCTTGTAGTATGCAACGTTTGTAGTGAGACGAGGTATTGGTTGAGTTTGCTGTAAATCCATGCAAATAACACGAGTATCTTCGTCAGTGTCCTTCCCCAGAGTCTTCATTAGCGATTGTGTCTGCCGTGCCAATGCTAGGTGTTTGCAATTTAGCCCTCTGTTCTTCATTTCGTGCATGTTTTAGCTTTGTCTTCTTTAAATCACAAGTCGAGCAAGTGTCAGTATTGGGTGGTGAGAAGGAGAGTTCTTTACTCTTGAAGACATGTCTGTGGAAACTTAACTTTACTTTCTTATCGTTAGGATAATTTTCTGACATCCAGGCGGTATAAAGGTGGTACATCCGGGGCCACACTCAATGCTGTATCCAGGTAATGCAGCTTTGGAGATTTCGCCCTGCTATAATGGCTTGTCACGCTGGGAAATGATAAAATATGCTTGTGCATGCGCTTTACATCAGGGTCTGCAATGGTGACATGATTCTTGTGCCGCCCACGTCTGTCTCTTTTAGGTGTGCCTGTCTCACTCTTACCGTTGATTGCATTGTCTAGTCTTGTCTTACCTATGGCTAAAATATTCATGAAGGCAGTCTTGCAAACTGTGTATACGGTAGACTGGTAGGAGAGGGTATACCTGTGTGAACACGCCCTATGAGGACCAGGGTTTGCAATGTCGGCAGGTTTTCGTCGTCGTTTCACTGGCATGGAGAGTACATGTTTCTGCATGTAGCTATTTTGCACTATCCACTCTGCAGTGCCCCAAAAACTATTGTGGATGGCTTGGCGGATAGGCTCAGTTATCTTATCATAGCAGCCATCATTGCATGGCGGTCCAATACTCGAGCAGCCACTGTTTTTCCTGTTTTACGGCTGACATACTCCTTGCCACTATTTCCACCCATTCGTCATGATTACATCTCTTCTTTATAGGTGGGGGGGGGGGGGGGGTGGCTCCCACTATCACTGTCACTATCACTCATTGTCGACGGGAGAGTTGCAACACGGAAAGAACACCACAAAAACAACACGAGCAGCAAGTTAAAGATCCTTAGAGTGTGATGGCTGGGGCCAGACTGCGTTGTGGCGGGAGAAGGGAGAGTAACGCGGGCGGTGAGTGACTGATCCGGCGGCTAGGCGGTACCCTACCCGGTCTGTGATTGGCCGGCTGAATCCACACAGCGCGGGAGGCTCTTGGTATCTGGTGCGACCAAGAAGGCAGGGTGCATCTCGTGCTCCGCCAACAAGGCCAAAAGTGCGTTGCACTTGATACAACTTTCGACCATGTTGCCATTCGCATTTCAAGCTCTAACCCGCGTTTCCAAAGAGAGGAAGGATGTGGCAAGACAATGCTATAATAAAACAAGTTTTGGCCAGGGTGGCGTTTGGTATGTTGCGCCACTGAGTGCCTCAATTATGGATGTAGAAAATCACTTGAGCTATCAGGACAAGTGGAATACTTCTCTTGGTTTAGTGGCGAGTGGTAGCCTCGGTTAATCTAGTTTATATTCCACATAATTCATATACAGGTATAATGAATTTTATTTGTATTTTCTTTATTGAGCCTACATCAATAATGGCATAATAACACTCATAGGACTTGCCATACTAATTATAGCTCTAGACCTTGTCATACCTTGCTTTGTGATGAGTTCGCCACATATCTAGTGACACCGGGGAGCGCGCCGCCCCTCGTTCTGTGTATGTGGATTATATTTGCTTTGGAACGAGTATGATTAATGTAACCATCCTGCAACATGGGAAAACTGTCCTCTACTGGTATCATTTTAGAAATTGTCGAAGTAATTGTTCAGTACCGAATAAAAGAAACTACAGGGCTATGAGAATGAGGGGTGAATTCCCTGGTCATTCTCTTCTACTGTACAAAGGATATATTCCTCTTACCTGTACCACTGTCACCCCTCCTTTCTCCGTCTGGTCTGTAAGAGTATGATTTTATTTTTATTTTTGAGTAAAGCTCAATATTTTCACCTTCCCCTTTTTCCCCCCTCTCATTTTGTAAGTGTTTGATTGTATTATTACTTTGGAGTCCCCCCCCCCCCCAAAAAAAAAGGAAAAATGGGGATTGGGCCTGAGTATATAGATAGATAGATAGATAGATAGATAGATAGATAGATAGATTATTTTAGAACGAAGGGAGCTCAATTTAACCCTATTTTTCCAGGTAACGTCACCAACTGGAACGCGGTACTTCAGCTGTCGAACTGCTGACGAGAGGGACCGGTGGGTGGACTCCCTGCGCAAAGTTGTCAACCCAAATTTTGACAATGTGCGCAGGACAAAACTCCCTTAAAATATTCATTCTTGAAGCCAAAGGTGTTGCAACCAAGAAGAGGTAATTGAAGTTTGTATTTACTTACAGTATATACTGTATATTGACTGTTTTTACTGTACAGTATGTTGTTGTTGTTCCCCAAGCTGCCTGGCCGAACAGCCCCAAGGCCCCGAGCAAGGCCAAGGCCAAGGCCAGAACCTTCTGTGCCGACCACAGTAAAGCCTGGGTGACCAAAGCCACTCCATGGCGGGGAGTTGAGGAGGGTGCGGAAACGCCCGGGAAACCAAAGCCCCACCCAGAGCCCTGTGCCCCTCAGCAATTATGAAAAGAAAGTTGAGGGGCAAAGGAAAAATGTGACGCTTTGGCTTCCAATCTTGGTCCAGTACTGTACTCTCATTATGTAACCATTTAAAGATCCTGTACACTTTATTATCTTCATTTATAGTAATACCCATAGTCAGGGTGTAAATCGAGGCCGATTATCGTAGTGCTACTCAACTTCAACTTCAAAACTAGTGCTACCCAAAACAGAAAAAATTCGTTCGTCGTTTTGGAGCTGACAGTTCTACAGTCACAAGGTATCGGGACTCAATTTAGGCAAATACTAGATTTTTCAGAAAATATCAGATCATTCTGATGACAGATAGGCCTAATCAGGCTAGCAGGGGTGATAAAAGGCTGCACTGACACTGCCAGTCACTATGGCAGCGGCACTGGCGCTGCGAAAGTGCCAGAAGCTAGTGCCCAGTGGGTCAGTGGCAATGTCAAAGCAGATAGGCTGCCAGAGTGTAGAGCCACATTATCACAATCAGTCCTAGCCTAGGCTATACCAGTAAGTTAGGTTAGGTTAAGTTCACTAATTTTCCTGATAAAATGTATATGCATAGGCTATGGTTTGAATTACATAGGCTAATGGGTAAGATTAGGAGTAGTGGGCGTACCACTACCGACATACAGTATAAATCATCTATTAAACATTAACCTAACCTAGTACTGTACTACATGAATACTAGGTTAGGTTAGGTTAGGTTGTTTGGTTAGGTTAATGTTTTATAGATGAGTTATGCTGTATGTTGGTAGTGGTACGCCCACTACTCCTAATCTTACCGGCTAATGTACCATAGAGCAGCGGCGGCCGAGTGGAGAGCACTCTCACATGTGAATCTGCTTGACCTGGGTTCGATCCCAGCCAAGGCGGACATTTAGTGGGTGTGATAGTACGTCCTAGCGTTACGATGTATAGGCTAGGCTACCATGTTCGCACCCAGTCGGGGGACACCTCGACGACGTATACAGACTAACACACGTGACACATAGCCTACCAAAGCCATTCCAAATTTCCAACATCTTCCTCTATCTACAACACCCCTTCTCTGCTATCTACACTCTCCCAGCTGTAGGCCTATGGTCCTATTGTACTGTTTGATGGCGTAATGGGTTTCGAAATGCAAGAGGAAAAATGGCTTATTTTCATCACAAAATAGGTTATTAGGCTGTGGCAGTGGCACCGAAACAGCAATTTTACCAGGTAAGTTAGCCTAGGTTAATAAATTTTCTAGAGGAAATAGATATAGGCCTAGGCCTATAATCGTTTGAATACCATAGCCAAAAATAGGCCTATTTTCACCACAAAATAGGCTAGGCTCTGGACAGAACAGCAATTTTACCCAAGTAAAATAGACCTACCTTACCTTGTTCTACCTTGTTGTAGTTCAGGGACTACAGGTGTCTTCAACTTGGTAGTCCACCGCCTCCACACCTCTCCTCGATCCGGGTAGGCTATAGGCTACATAAGTTGGTTGAGAATCGAGTTTGATTGATCCAGCTCCTCGCAGGACCGTGTGGAATGGGAGGCTCGTCTGGTAGTCGCTCCAGGAACTTGTCCAGCCTCCTATTGAATGCCTCCACCGTGCAGTTCCGTCAGGTCACGAATGTCTTTTAGGAGACTATTGAATAGCCTCGGAGGCTCGGACCGACGTTCAGGAAGCTTGTAGCCTAGAGAGGAGGATCCTGTGACGCTGGGAGGATGAATATAGGATTCGCCTAGGCTATAGCAAGTCCTCCCCAGTCGTGGCAGACGTTGGCTCTTGACGCCTCCTTTCTCTTCATGGAGAGGGTTTGATACTAGGCTAGGCTATAGCCTACCTTCAAGTATCTTCCATGTGCAGGCCTATACAATACAGTACCGTTCCCTCCTCCCCTGTAGAGTTCAGTTCAGTTGAAAGTACAATTTCAATTATCTGGATGTTGCAACTGTAGGCCTAGCGCACTGCAATATTACTGGATAGTGATAGCATTAAGGCCAATGCCAGCAGCCTATAGTGTTGAGTGTTGAATGAGATAGGCCTAGCCTATAGGCTATTGCATATTGGGCAGCCACAGTCCTTAGTGATAGTAAAGAGGCAAAGTCCCTAGCTATGTATGCTTATCAGCCTAATATTTGGACTTAACACAACACCAACACCCTGTAAGATTATTCTATAACTCCTTATTTTCAACACTGCAGACTTGGGAATCAAGTATTCTGAATATTAAAGGCACAATTAACAAAATATGAGTAAGCCAAAGCTCGATTTTCACCACAAATATTGGTTGGCGGGAAACTGACAATGTTTTCTTCTTCTTCTTCTTGTAGAGTTGCTGTCCCTTTTTTTTTTTGGAACCAGCTCACCTATGCACCGGTGATTTTTTCTCCAGAAACAGCTAGAGCTTAGTTACGATGTAGTTTAGAAAATACAGGTAATTAGTCGTAGAAGGGATAGTTAAAGAAAAGTATTGAAGTACAGTCAGTCCCCCTAATACACGTATCCTCAGTCCGCGTTTACCCTATTCCAAGCCGAGGGGTAAAACCACCCACTAAACTACATGGCAACACACCCACAGACACCAAGAAATATCAAAACAACACCCAGCACACGGTATCCCACACAATTATTGTCCTCTCTCCCTCCCTGCCCACCCCAAACCAACTTCCAGAAGCACAGCCATACTCATATCTCTCACCGATCCATCCACTCACTCACAGACAACACGCAGCTGCATGCACGACCTCCCGAAATCCATCCTTCCGAATCCTCCCTTCCTCGCGAGGACAGAGTCCACCTGGCCAGGCTGAGATGCGGACACCATCCAGCTCTCCTGAGCTATCAGAAGAGACTGGATGACTCCGTTGTTGACTCCTGCCCGGGATGTAACACAGCACCCCATACCATTAAACATATCATAGAAGACTGCATTTCACACAACCACTTACGCCAACAACACAATCTACACTCAATGAGAGCTCTGTGGGAAAGCCCGATCGTGGCCATGGCCTTTCTCAGGGACTCGGGGCTGTTCGGCCAGGCAGCTTAGGGAACAACAACAACAACAACAACAACAGGTACTCAAAATCCCTAAAACACGTATTGACCCCACAAAACACGAATCACAGTTGAAGAGTGGTGTAAAAATGCTGTGGTTTGTATTTCGCGCCACCCCCCCTCCCTATTCCGCGCGCACACCCCTGGGGGCCCCTCGGAGGCCTAGGCTTCCCCGGCCCCGTCACTGTCACTGGCCCCGTCCTCGTCTCCGGATATACCCATAGATTTCCCGATCGCAGTACAGTAGTGCCTTCACCAGTTTATTCTTCCTAGGCATTTTTAAGTTGTAGAAGGGTGTAGGAAGGCAGTTGTTACACAATAAATGGGTCAAGCACACACACACACACACATATGCACATATGCGTGCACACACACACACACACACACACACACACACACACACACACACACACACACACACACACACACACACACACATAAGCAAGCAGTTCGGGTTCAGAAAAGGTCATTCGTGTACCACAAATTTGTTGAGTTACTATGATAGGGTAATTGACATTGTACAAGGGAGGGAGGGGTGGGTAGATTGTATCTACTTAGATTTCAAGAAGGCATTTGATAAGGTGCCTCATAAGAGATTGTTGTGGAAGCTCAGGACTGTGGGGCGGGTTGAGGGAGTATTATTAAAGTGGATGGAAAACTATTTAATTGGGAGGGAAATGCGAACAGTAATAAAAGGAAAGTTCTCCTCGTGGAAAAGGGTAAAAAGCGGAGTGCCTCAAGGATCGGTGTTGGCCCCAATCATGTTTTTGGTTTTCATCAACGACCTTCAAATGGGAATAGACTCATATATATCTATGTTTGCTGATGATGCAAAACTAATGAAGCATATTACAAGTAGGAGTAGTTGTGAAGAATTACAGAGAGATCTAGATAAGTTATATGAGTGGAGTCAAACTTGGAAAATGGAATTCAACACGAGTAAGTGTCAGGTTCTTGAGATGGGAAAAAGTAAATATAGACCTTCTTGGGGATATAAAATAGGAGATGAAATAATTAGTAAAGCTGTGAAAGCAAAAGACCTAGGGGTAGTTGTGGCAGACAGCTTGTCACCTGAACAGCATATAAATAAAATAACTGGTGAAACCTATGCAGTGTTGACTAACATGAGAATAGCTCTGAATTATTTAGATGAAGAGATGTTAGCAAAAATAATAGGGACAATAATACGACCAAGACTGGAGTATGCAGCAGTGGTGTGGTCTCCACACCTTATAAAACATAATAAAAAACTGGAAAGAGTTCAGAGAGTTGCCACTAAGATGATAGCTAGCCTTAGAGACCTACCTTATGAGGAGAGATTGGAGAGGCTAAAGCTGCCAACGCTGAGGGAGAGGAGAGAGAGAGGTGACATGATCATGATGTTTAAGTGTGTGAAAGGTTTTGAGAAGATCGACAAGGGAGATTTTGTGGTGAGGGACGAGGGAAGAACCAGGGGTCATGATTGTAAGTTGAGGAAAGTTATATGTAAGTCTGATGTAAGAAAGTTCAGCTTCCCGTATAGAAGCATTGAGTGTTGGAATAAGTTGGATGGGGAGGTGGTGGGAGCAAGAAATATCCAAACTTTTAAAGCAAAATTGGATAAATGTAGAGAGAGAGACAGGACAACACGAGCTTAGGCTCAAATCCTGTATACTACAATTAGGTGAGTACAATTAGGTGAGTACACACACACACACACGTACGCTTCCTTCTCAGTCCCAATATCCTTAAGTGTCCGTGCGCTGAGACTTGACCCATTTATTGTGTAACAACTGCCTTCCTACACCCTTCAACAACTTAAAAATGCCTAGGAAGAATAAACTGGTGAAGGCACTACTGCGATCGGGATATCTATGTGTATATCCGGAGACAAGGACGGGGCCAGTGACAGTGGCGGGGCCGGGGAAGCCTACGCCTAGGCTATATGAACTCGCCTGTCGCGGGGGTCTGCCTCGGAGCTCCCACTATTCTCACCTACTTATAGCATTTATTTTTAATGTAAGGAATAACTTGTTTATGTTTCTATTATTGTGTATGCTTGGTTGTCCAATTAGTATTGATTTTTATAAAAAATTACCGTCAAATGTGGGTGGAAATGTGGGCTGCCGCCCATATGTATTTTTCTCCATAAGTTATGTTATCCCCAATGCGCGAATTCCCAATACCCGTCGTGTAATGCCGCCCATATAGGCGCGGATTGGGGGGACTGACTGTATATAGCTTACGCAGAATTCTCCTCTCCCTATTTAAGCCCGGTTCACACTAGCCGTTTTTCCTACCGTTTTACTGTACGTATAAAAAATTGTGACGTCAGAGTGACGTCACTTACAGACATGCGACATGTACGTATTGTGAACCGGGGAGCCGTTCACCAAAATGCGTACCACTCCAAAAGATGGTTTCGATTTATCTTTTTGGTGTACGTATATACGTATATTGAACATTGAAGTGAAATGTGTGTAATATTTTTCTGCCAATTTCCATTACATTATAGTTAATATCTCATCACAATATATACTATATGTATAATTTTAATGGCAAGGCAAATATTAAGGCAGTTTAATATGTTAACCTATTGATCGTGTACCTGGCAGCCGACGCAGCACCACCAAAGTTAACACGTTGTACTGCTTCGCGCGCCTCCAGATAGAGACAATGAACACCTATATAACTACAGAACAACAACATGTTTCTCCAATAAAATCTCGATTCCCTTCTACAGTACATATAATTAGTCTATGTCCAGGTACCGTCGCCCACATAAGTTAATCGTTTCTAATCGTGATCTGATGTATGAATGTAAATTATATAGGCCTAGTAGGCCTAGGCCTATACGAATGAATTGCGATTGCGGTTTCTTTTAATTATCAGTTTACTAATCATATGAATTAAGCACTATACACTCGTAATTCAATGATGCGCCATATATTTCCATTAGCATGGTCACAGAGAGGAATTAATTACAGAACTTATATAAATATGTGGGCAACTGCAGGCTACGTGATGGCTTGGTTTTGATGTATATTCCTAGTTAATATGCATTGAATTACAGTGGTGGTTCATCTTCATTCCAAATAAAGAAATAAACACCAAGAAAGATCGTTTCTCAGTCAATGTTGACGATCGTCTAGTAGGTGTTTACCGTACGCCAGAGAAGTACGTTCTGCACCCCAGAGTCTGCCCACGCTCTGGAATGTGGTACGCATTTCATTTCAACTTCACTTCCCCATGTCCGTTTTTGTATGTGACGTCACAGGCCCAAAAACGGATCCCCAACAGACGGCTAGTGTGAACCGTGCTTTACCCCCTCCTCCACCCCCAATATCTTGTTCTCTCCTTAACTTAACTTTTCCCTTCTCCCCCTCTCTACTATTTAATATCATTTATCTTCCTCCCCCACTCTGATCACCTTCTCCCCCCTCACCCTATTCTATTCTATTCCGTTTTCTCTTCTGCCACACCTGCTCCAGGAATCTTTTCACTACCTTCATTCTTTTCTCCATTTCCCCATCTACCCCCTCTTCTGTCCCGAGACCTAACACAAATTTTACACCCTCATCCTCCTCTTCTTTCTGTTCTTCCCATTCCCTCTCCCCTACCAACCGTTTGAACTCATCTTCCAACCCATCTCTCTCCTCTGCATACCCCTGGCACTCTGTCACTATATGTTCTATTGTCTCCTCCACTCTCCTTCCTCCCACCTCACACTGCAGACACTCTTTCACCCCCCCATTCCACCTCCATGTTCTCCTATTTGTCTCTAATGCTCCTGCCCTAGCCTTAAATAGTAGTTCAGATCCCCAAATTCCGTCATAAAACTCCTCTTTTCTCGGTCTCTCCTTGCTTCTATATCTTATCAGTGTACTTTTCTTCTCCATATTTCTCTTCCATTCCTGTCTTCCTACTTCCTTCACTCTCGTTCCTATCTCTTTCTCTAGTCTCCTTCCCTGACCTAGTCCTGCATTACTCCCTACATCACTCCACTCCTCTCCCACCCCTCTTTGTTTGCTCATGTAGTAATGTACACCCTATGTGGTGGATTGTGTTCTTTTATTTAATAATATTCATTTTAGTAAGCGTTGTTTCCACATAGCGATTTTGATCATTTCATTTGACTTTATATTGTCCTTGTCCCAATTTTGGTTTGTTTAGTTTGCAAGTTTTACATTTTAATTGGTATTATTGCCGCCGCGGCAGAATGATGCGGCGAAGTAATTACCCCGTTTTATCCTAAAGTATGAGCAAGACAAGAGTTTTGAGTCATTATATAGCAACATACCATTTTTCTTGTGTATAGTATGAGTATGAGCCATCCCCAATATTCTATTTTTTATTAATTTCACCACAACACCAAACACCTCCAATGAAATTAATGAAAGCACATGTGTGATCCACCAGGATTCGAACCCGGGTTATCACACACAGATTTTTAGACACCTTAACCATTACACCACCAAGACGGTGGGGGGTATGTGCCAGAGTATATAGATAGATAGATAGATAGTATGAGCAAGACATTTAATACTTAAAAATTTTATTGTTTACAGTATGAGCAAGACATCTTGGCCCTGAGAACCGCCATGGAGGAGATGCACCACAGCTGGTGGCGGCGGACGAACAGCTCCACAACCAGGAGGGCGGCGGCGGTGGGGGGCACCTGTCTCCTCCCCTCTGCGCCCCAACCACGACCCCCAGGCACCCCCAGGACCCCTACCTCTA
This sequence comes from Paralithodes platypus, assembly GCA_032716605.1. Classification (NCBI taxonomy): domain Eukaryota; kingdom Metazoa; phylum Arthropoda; class Malacostraca; order Decapoda; family Lithodidae; genus Paralithodes; species Paralithodes platypus. The sequence goes on along the minus strand of CM064516.1, from coordinate 38,185,677 downwards.
AGCACCACACCCACCAGTTCCCCCCACAGCCAAACCAACAGCACAGGGACAGGGAAACCACATGAGAGAAATATTGCAGAAGTGAGTTGCTTTCAGTTTTTGTTTTGTTAAACCTATCTTCTCGTGGATGACCTAGATATGTGTGAAATTGTATTTTGTTTTTGTGCATTCGTTGTTTTATGTTGTGTTGTCCCTATTCTGGCTCTGTCTCGAGTCCCCCCCCCCCCCAAAAAAAAAAAAATGGAAAAGTGGGGATTGGGCTTGAGTAGCCTATATAGATAGATATACTGTATATACAGTAGATAGAACTTTAATTGATATTTAAAATAAATTTATTTTATTTGTTTTTTCATATTTAGCTAATGTTGCAGAAATTAGTGGCATCATCATCATCATCATCGACGTCTTGTTTCCCCCTGGGAAACCCCCGCTAGAGGATGGGCATGATAGAAACGTCTCCAGGCTACTTTGTCAAGACATGCCTCCTTTGCACGTGCCACAATGGCCCTTCCACTATGTTGAATGTTTTCTTCAATATATTTGTCTACTTTCTTTTCCCATACCAGTGGTGGTCTTCCACTACTAGCAGTTCCGCTCACCTGACTCCCATATATCTTTGTTGGCATTCTGTCTTCATCCATTCTCTGAACATGACCATACCACCTCAAAGTACTTCTCTTTATCCACTCAACCACACCACATTAGTGGCATTTGATTGTTTATTACCTAAATATTTATTAAATATAACCAAAGTATTGGGCGGGTGCCCAACCCCGAAAAGGGTTGAAATAGGGGAGTTATCCCCCTGCCAAAGGCGGCTTTCTAGGGCCTTTCCTAGCTGATGCTGAGAGGATTGGGTTGTTGTTGTTGTTGTTGTTCTTGTTCCCTAAGCTGCCTGGCCAAACAGCCCCGAGTCCTTAAGGAAGGCCATGGCCACGGTCGGGCTGTCCCACAGAGCTCTCAAATAGTGTAAATTGTGTTGTTGGCGTAAGTGGTTGTGTGAAATGCAGTCTTCTATGATGTGTTTTATGGTATGGGGTGCTGTGTTACAACCCGGGCAGGTGTCGACGACGGAGTCATCCAGTCTCTTCTGATAGCTCAGAAGAGCTGGATGGTGTCCACATCTCAGCCTGGCCAGGTGGACTCTTTCCTCGCGAGGAAGGGAGGATTCAGAAGGATGGATTTCGGGAGGTCGTGCTTGCAGCTGCGTGTTGTCTATGAGTGAGTGGATGGAACGGCGAGTGATATGAGTATGGATGTGCTTCCGGAAGTTGGTTTGGGGTGAGCAGGGAGGGAGAGAAGACAGTATTTGTGTGTGATAGCGTGTGCTGGGTGTTGTTTTGATATTTCTTGGTGTCTGTGGGTGTGTTGCCATGTAGTGTAGTGGGTGGTGTTAATTCGTGGAGGCTGCTGCCAGGAATTGAGTGCCTCTCATGTCTAGATGATCTTTGACTTTTAGGACTTTGGTTTCTTGATGTAGGTGATCTGTGGGTGTAGTAGCTGTGCATCCTGTGATGATTTTAAGGGCTTTATTTTGAATAGTCTGTAAGGTCTTATGATGTGTTTCAGCTAGGTTAGAAGCCCAGGCCGGGCTTGCGTATTCCATAACTGATCTTATGTATTGTTTGTTGTTGTTGTTCCCTAAGCTGCCTGGCCGAACAGCCCCGAGTCCCTGAGAAAGGCCATGGCCACAATTGGGCTTTCCCACAGAGCTCTCATTGAGTGTAGATTGTGTTGTTGGCGTAAGTGGTTGTGTGAAATGCAGTCTTCTATGATGTGTTTAATGGTATGGGGTGCTGTGTTACATCCCGGGCAGGCGTCGACAACGGAGTCATCCAGTCTCTTCTGATAGCTCAGGAGAGCTGGATGGTGTCCGCATCTCAGCCTGGCCAGGTGGACTCTGTCCTCGCGAGGAAGGGAGGATTCGGAAGGATGGACTTCGGGAGGTCGTGCATGCAGCTGCGTGTTGTCTGTGAGTGAGTGGATGGATCGGTGAGAGATATGAGTATGGATGTGCTTCTGGAAGTTGGTTCGGGGTGGGCAGGGAGGGAGAGAGGACAATAATTGTGTGTGATACCGTGTGCTGGGTGTTGTTTTGATATTTCTTGGTGTCTGTGGGTGTGTTGCCATGTAGTTTAGTGGGTGATTTTGGTTCGTGGAGGCTGCTGCCAGGAATTGAGTGCCTCTCATGTCCAGATGGTCTTTGACTTTGAGGATTTTGGTTTCTTGATGTAGGTGATCTGTGGGTGCAGTAGCTGTGCAGCCTGTAATGATCTTCAGGGCTTTGTTTTGAATAGTCTGTAAGGTCTTATGATGTGTTTCAGCTAGGTTAGAAGCCCAGGCTGGGCTTGCGTATTCCATCACTGATCTTATGTATTGTTTATATACTGTGGTGGTAGTTTCTTTGTTATGTCCAAATTTTGTGTGAGCAAGTGACCTGAGGGCGTTAAGTCTGGGTGTCAGTTTCTTTTTAATGTTTGTGGTGTGCTGTTTGAATGTCATATGAGTATCATATGTTACTCCTAGGATTTTTGGTGTGTTGTTTATGGTGAGTTGAGGGATGTATTCGTGTTCTCCTGTCCAACTTGTGAGCAGGGTTGCGGTGGATTTGGCTGGGGCTAGATTAAGTCTGTTTGTAGTGCACCAGCCATGTAGTGTGTTGAGATAGGGTTGAAGGAGATCTGTTGCTCTTTTTGGGTCATGGTGTGTGCATGTGAGTGTTATGTCATCTGCATAGGAGGCTAAGTTTATTTGGGGAGTATTGGGTGTAGTTATATCGTGCATGTAGAGATTGAAGAGTGCGGGCGATAGGACGGATCCTTGTGGGACTCCGTTTGGAAAGTTTCTGATTTTAGATGACTGACCGGCAAAAGATACGTGTGCACATCTGCCTGCTAGGAAGTTGGCCAGCCACTTTTTTGTGTTGTTGTGCATGTTTGTGTTGTAGATTTTGTTTGTTAGGTTGTGGCGGGGGATGGCATCGAAGGCTTTACTAATGTCTAGTGTGGCTAATAGTGATCTGTGTGGTGGTCTAGCTGAGTTGATGCCGTCGAAAGCTCTTTGTGTAAGGTCTGTGAGAAGAGTGTTTGTGGAGTGCAGTGGCCTAAAGCCATGTTGTGTTGGAGCTAGGGGTAGGTCAGGTGTAATTAGTTGTAATACTAGGCATTCCATGACATGTTTGTAGACTGTGGTGGTGGTTTCTTTGTTGTGTCCAAACTTCGTGTGGGCAAGTGATCTGAGGGCGTTAAGTCTGGGTGTCAGTTTTTTTTTTGTGTTTGTGGTGTGCTGTTTGAATGTCATTTGGGTGTCGTATGTTACTCCTAGGATTTTGGGTGTGTGTGTGTGTGTTGTTTATGTTGAGTCCCGGGACGTAATCGTGCTCTCCTGTCCAGCTTGTGAGGAGGGTTGCAGTGGATTTAGCTGGGGCTAAATTGAGTCTGTTTGTAGTGCACCATTAATGTAATGTGTCGAGATAGTCTTGAAGGAGTCTTGTTGCTGTGTCTGGGTTTTGGTGCGTGCTTGTGAGTGTTATGTCGTCTGCGTAGGAGACGTTATTTGGGGTGAATTTGGTGTATTTATATCATGCATGTACAGATTGAAGAGTGCGGGTGACAGGACGGATCCTTGCGGGACTCCGTTTGGGAAATTTCTAATGCTAGATGACTGACCGGCAAAAGATACGTGTGCACATCTGCCTGCTAAGAAGTTGGCCAGCCATCTTTTTGTGTTGTTGTGCATGTTTGTGTTGTAGATTTTGTTTGTTAGGTTGTGGCGGGGGATGGCATTGAAGGCTTTACTAATGTAAAGTGTGGCAAGTACTGATCTGTGCGGTGGTCTAGCTGAGTTGATGCCGTCAAAAGCTCTTTGTGTAAGGTCTGTAAGAAGAGTGTTTGTGGAGTGCAATGGCCTGAAGCCGTGTTGTGTTGGAGAAAGGGGTAAGTCAGGTGTCATCAGTTGTAGTACAAGGCGCTCTATGACTTTGGAGGGGGTGCAAAGGAGTGTGATAGGGCGGTGTGAGGAGGGTAGCGTGGGGTCTTTGTTAGGTTTGGGGAATGTGATGATGATACCATGCTTCCAGATGTCTGGTATTGTGTTGTGTGAATAGCTGTAGTTTGCTATGTTAGTGAGTGCTTGTATGCCTTGTGGTCCCAGGTGTCTGAGGTGAATGTTGCTTATGTTGTCTAGGCCACAGGCGGGTGAGAGCTTGAGATTGTTGTTGTTGTTGTTCCCTAAGCTGCCTGGCCGAACAGCCCCGAGTCCCTGAGGAAGGCCATGGCCACGATCGGGCTTTCCCACAGAGCTCTCAGTTAGTGTAGATTGTGTTGTTGGCGTAAGTGGTTGTGTGAAATGCAGTCTTCTATGATGTGTTTAACACCTTACGAGCGGCCTAAGCGGTAATTTATATGTACCGCCTAGCGGGGTGTTTTTACCCTAAATAGGGTTGTTTACGTGATCATTTTCATGCCTAAATAAGATCCAGAGCGTAAAACAAGTATCTATCCCTGAAAGGGCATAAACAGAACTTCCCAATGACACCCCAACCATCCATGTACGACTACTGGTTTTCTTGCAACGATCACGCAACACGAGTGCAAAAACCATGTAATTAGGTACTTTCCCTACATAATTCCCTGTGTAGCGAGTGTGAGGGGGGATGGAAAGGTGGTTTTCACTTCAGTTGGCCCACCGCGGTGGTGTGCGGCGGTCATAGCCTTACTACGCTCCTCACACCGCTCAGCTCTCTCTCTCTGCAACATTACGTGCTGAAAATGGCACACGACATAAGTTGTGAACCGCCACTTAGTCCAAATTTATTTCACACGACATAAGTTGAGCGCCGCCAAAGAAGGGTTAATGGTATGGGGTGCTGTGTTACATCCCGGGCAGGTGTCGACAGCGGAGTCATCCAGTCTCTTCTGATAGCTCAGGAGAGCTGGATGGTGTCCGCATCTCAGCCTGGCCAGGTGGACTCTGTCCTTGCGAGGAAGGGAGGATTCGGAAGGATGGATTTCGGGAGGTCTTGCTTGCAGCTGCGTGTTGTCTGTGAGTGTTGTCTGATGGATCGGCGAGAGATATGAGTATGGATGTGCTTCTGGAAGTTGGTTCGGGGTGGGCAGGGAGGGAGAGAGGACAGTAATTGTGTGTGATACCGTGTACTGGGTGTTGTTTTGATATTTCTTGGTGTCTGTGGGTGTGTTGCCATGTAGTTTCGTGGGTGGTCCTGGTTCGTGCTGCTGCCAGGAATTGAGTGCCTCTCATGTCCAGATGGTCATTGACTTTGAGGATTTTGGTTTCTTGATGGCTTGAGATTGTTGATGATATGCTTTGTCTGGTTGTTGGTGAAGGGTGTATAGTCAGGGTCTGTGGGGAATTGTCTTTTGCGTCGGTAAACAGTACAGTATTATACTTAGTGGCTGCCAAAGAATAATTTGCAAATTAATAAGCTATTATACTACCCCCAGCTATGGGGTATGTGCCTAAGTATATACACACTGTACATATGTTTTTTAAATCATACATTTCATCACAAATCCCAGCTATAAATGTATTCTTTGCATTGTCAATTTGCAAGGCAAGAGACAGCCATCATAGTTAAGTAACACCTCGTTCTTAACATTAATCATCAACTACAAACCCAATGCACTTGAATGCACTAATGAAAGCATATGGTCCTCCCGGGATTCCAACTCGGTACAACCAGGCGAGTAACACATTTTAGCTGAACATTTCACTCCAAATCCAAAGGAATAAATGTTGTTGTTTATGGGTGCTGAATTGGTTACAAATAATACAAATATATACCATTACTCTTAGTTATTTTCATTTTGTATTTTTAACTTCTATCATTTACACTCCTGACCAAAAAAATTATCCAACCAGGTACTTCTGTGAGCTACTACTGGACAATGGCCTTTTTGCCCGCACTTCCAGCAAGCAAAAGAGTGAGATGTGCTTCTGGGGGGAGCAGTTTGAGTTCACCAAACTCCCAGCCGCTGAGAACATCTGTGTGACGCTATACAGGGAAGGAGAAAGGAAGAGGAAAAAGGTAAATTGTATCTTGTTTGTATGAGATCAATGATTGTAGAGTGCTATAATTTCAATCGCTTTTGCATATAGTAATGAATGTTGTCCATACTTAGTGTACTCAAACTAGTATGAACAGTCTCGATGTTACGTAATCTGGGTTGATGTAGCATTACGTATCGTACCGTAGTCTTAAGTTGAACGCTTCCATAACCTTGGTCGAACGTTCCATGATTGGGTAGAATATATTATTCTATAGTTGTATATGGGAGAGTATTGTAGGATTATAATTCCCATATATATATATATTTGTATTATTTAAGATTGTTCATAAGTATCTCATTGTAAAAAAGATGGGATACATTTTCCATATGTTATGCTCGTGCGCGGTATGTCAAGACAGAGACAAACATAACGCGCTCCCTCTCTCTCCAACCAACCTCCATCCCAGCTACACACGCTAAGCCTTCTTCCTATAGTTACTTCACCATGTGTTTTCGCTTCACTTTCATCTCATATTCCATATAGTCACTACATCATCATCTTTGTTAGCTAACACAAATTTAACGTAAATATCTAGCCTATCCTAGCCTATTGTAGCCTCTTTTCATACGCTGTTTACCTTACTAACCACTTCAAGTCATCTAGCCTATTTTCCGCCATCCTCCAATCACCAGCTGAGTTCATCTAAGGGTAAATATTCTATATGGTTAATACTTCTTCAATATCAATAATATACAGTCCACTCATCTAAATTAACCATATAATTGGTCCTTAAACCTTTCACTAGTTTGCCACCCCCCCTCCCCCCTTTTTGTGGTTGCCTAGCCTATGTGGTTCATTTTTTTTGTGCCATATTTCGTCTGTCCCTCATGGCCCAGGGCTTTTGGCGTCATGGTGCCGCGGGTGGTGGGGTAGGGGAGGATTATCCTGCGGTGGTTGATAGGCCTGCGTACCCAGGCCCGATTAGGAAGGTGGCACTTTTGGGCCACTCCTACGTCAGGGATTTGTACGTGGATCACGCCGTCCACAGGCCTTTCTTTTTTGTGACTCCTCTGGCCGCCCCAGGTGCCCGCGTCAGCACCTTGAGGTCAACAGAAGCCTGGGGTAAGTTTTTAGAGCTGACGCCCGACTTGACCTTCTTGGTGATAGGAGGAAACGAGATAAGGAGCGGGGTCAGTCCGAGAGAGATAGCGGAGGGGATCGAGGTCCTAGCTGAGGAGGTGGTGCGGCTCTCGGGGGGAGAAGTCAGAAGCGGCAGGCTCCACGAGGGGTCTCTACGGACGAGTTTAACCGCATTAGAAATGCGGTTAACCGTTGGCTAAAGCGCCATATCCCATTCACCCGGGAGCACTATCAGTCCATGAATACCTCTGAGGCCGACTTCGGTCCCGACGGAGTACACCTCACTCACGAGGCATCAAAGCGTCTCTATTCAGAGATCCTGGCCACCTGTCGTCGGTGCTTTGGGAAGGACGAGTATGCATTGGTCGCCAGGTCATACGACGAGATGTTTGCCCACCATGATGTTAGAGTTGATCAACAAAATCAGTATAGCCTAGATTAATAATCCTTCAAATCGGTACAGTATATTAATTAAAACAAAATTGTAAATCATTTAGGCCCAAATTATATAACAATTGATTGGCACTAAGATTAAAATCATCCATACTGTTCTGTATAATAATTTCAAAAGTTAAGGTTATTCAACCTATATCAAATTTATACTGTCAAATAACTTCTTTATTAATTCACATGTCTTTCTAAATTCTACTCTCGTCGTGTGCCCTGGAGGCTGGGTATTATGATAGCTGATAGGCTGAGTGTGTGTTAATCCAACTCAAAACTTTTTTCCTTGTGACTTCTTGAGATGAACTTTTCTTGTGTACAATTTTCACATTTATTAAATTTAATAATATAAAATTAGCGGTATCCATTGAGTTTAGCCTGTTTAAATTACCCTATAGGCTTTCTCTCTCTTAAAATTCTTGAATTTATTATAACTTTAAACGGTACCTCTCTTTTTTGAAATCTAGAGACTTTTGGCCTATACTGTATTGTACTAAATTTCCCTCCCGGCTTTTCTTAACTTATGGTGTAATGATTCTATAATTTCATAACTATTATGTAAGGAGTTAAATCGAAAAGCTCCAGATTGCTAGTCTGCATTGCGCACAATTGTTATTCCGCATTTCGTGAGGGTGTTTTATTTTCGGCTCACGATTTAATTTGATTTCTCGGAGTACTGTATTGTTGTCCGCAACTTATTCGGTCTGGCATTGATAGTTTGATTTAACGTCAATAGATTTCCTTCCCGTATAATCATGGCTAAAAGTGTACAAAAGCGTCGGGCTGGGCTTAAGGGCTCTTTGACGGTCTTGACCTCTGACATTGACGAATTCCTTGATTCAGCGTCTAGAGTGGAGGTGGAGGCCAGGTTGCTCAGTATTCAAAAGCAACTTGACAAGTATGAGGTCACACAGGAGGACCTGGCCGACACTTACGAGGACGCCAAGTATATCGAGGTGATAAGAGAGGATACCCTATATATGGAGGGCATACAAGTAATCGTTGCCACACTGAAGGGGATCTTGATTCCAGAGGTCAAGAAGGAGGTCAAGAAAGAGCCAAAGAAATCCGCAGTCAAATTACCACATCTTACTCTTCCAAAATTTGAAGGTGATGCCACATTGTGGTCGGGATTTTGGGAGATGTTCAAGTGTACCATCCATGACAATCCCGACCTCACAGATATACAACGCTTCACCTATCTAAAGGGTCAGCTTCTGGGTGATGCACATAAGCTAGTCGAAGGATTCATTATCGAAGGTGCAAGCTATGCCCCAGCAATAGAGCTCCTGCAAGAGACATATGGGCATCCAGATCGAATCAAGGCAGCTTACGTTATCAAATTCAATCAATTAGTGTCACCCAAACACCAAACAGCTGACCTGAAGGACTTCTATGCCAATACAGAGAGTGTGATGAGGTCAATCATTAGCCATGGTATTTGTTTGGAGGAATTTTGTGTGGTGACTCTTGTCAATAAGTTACCATCACCACTAAAAGAAACCATAAAACGGGAAATGGGAGACTCGAGCCTGGATTATAAGAAATTCACCCATTGCTTCCAAGCTGAAGTGTACAATATGGCGGGTCAAGATAGAGTAGGGGGTACACCCATGGCTATGGCAACATTTACCACCCAAAGTGAGTACAGGAAATTCAACTGTGTTCTGTGTAGTGGCACCAATCATTTATGGTACAAGTGTATGAAGTATAAGTTAAAAGCGCCCGTCAACTACGTCTCTGCACTGGGTGCTTGTCAAAAGACCATGGCCATTCGGGTTGTACTAATCCTAACATAAGAAGCTGCAAGTTTTGTAAGGGCAAACACTTTCATTCCCTGTGTACACAAAAACAAGGGAAGGAAAGTAGACCAGCGGAGGATAACGCCAAGAGAGATCATATTGCTGCTACTTCAACTACAATGTCCGTTGCCACAGGTAAAAATACAGTAATCTTGCCCACCGTACAGCTGCCGGTAAAGGGTAAGGATAATAATTGTGTTAAAATCAGATCGCTACTTGACCAATGTTCTCAGAGGACCTTTGTGAAGTCTTCTGTTCTATCCTCCCTTTCCTACATTTCTAAAGGAACTGAGGAGTTATGTCTTCACGGATTTACCGGGAAACAAGCCTCTAGGGAATATAATGTTGTGGCACTGCAATACAAACACAGAGGTAAATTTCATCATCTAGATGCAATAGTGGTTGATGAATTGCCAGAACATAAAGGTGAACTTAACCTAAAGTCTAAACTGGTTAGTTTACAAAGTAAAGGCATAAAATTAGCCGATCCTCACGCAACGGACACAGATCAGCTGGAGCTACTCATCGGTGCGGATCACTACTACAATTATACAATATAGTGCGACCTGGGTATAAAAGGTCAGGTAGCCTAATTCTGCTTCCTACCAAGTACGGGTACGCCATAAGTGGTTCATATGTGACACAGCCTACCAGCTCCAGCACAGAAGTAATTACTGTATTGAAAGTAGCAGTAACCCCAATGGACGAATACATGTCCACTGGTAATATTCTACCATGCAAAAATGACTTAAATGTTTTTTGGGAATTAGATCATATCGGGATAACCCCTAAGGAATGGGCGGGTGCCCAACCCCGAAAGGGGTTGAAATAGGGGAGCTATCCCCCCGCCAAAGGCGGCTTTCTAGGGCCTTTCCTAGCTGATGCTGAGAGGATTGGGTTCTAGTCATGTGGTGATGGGCTGGTCTATCAGAGTGAGAGCTGAGCAATCTCTGCCATACCCATAGCTTACTCTGACTTTTCCTTTAACTTATATATTTTCTAGATCTCAAGTGACGGCGTCTCTTCCGTGGATTGACCTCCCAATCTACCAAGATTGGAAGCCAAAGCGTCACATTTTTCCCTTGCCTCTCAACTTTCTCTTCATAATTGCTGAGGGGCACAGGGCCCTGGGTGGGGCTTTGGTTTCCCGGGCGTTTCCGCACCCTCCTCAACCCCCCGCCATGGAGTGGCTTCGGTCACCCAGGCTTTATTGTGGTCGGCGGGGAGGGTTCTGTGGGGGCACTCGGTTATGGCCTTGGAATTGCTCGGGGCCTTGGGGCTGTTCGGCCAGGCAGCTTGGGGAACAACAACAACAACAACAACCCCTAAGGAATACTCACTGGTTGAGCGTCAAGCACTATCGTCGTATGAGGATACCGTTACCTACGATCCCGACAGCCAACAGTATAAAGTGAGACTGCCTGGAACAATTCCAAGGATCAGTTGCCAACTAACAAGGGTTTGGCCATAGGCCGTCTACGGGGTCTTCAGAAAAGATTCATCAAGGAGCCTGACTTTTGCGAGGAATACTCAAAAGTCGTAAAGGAACAAGTGTCCCAGGGTTTTATAGAAGAGGTGCCTTTTGATATATCAGATACCGGACATTACTTGGCTCATCATGGTGTAGTCAAGGAGAGCAAAACTACGCCAGTGCGTATCGTCTTCGACTGTTCCGCCAAGATGAGTGAACGTCATCCTAGTCTTAATGACTGCCTATACACTGGACCTTCAGTGGTGCCAGACTTGGCGCAGGTTTTGCTCCGGTTTCGACTCGGTAAGTATGCCTGGGTGTCTGATATTGAGAAGGCATTTCTGATGTTAAGACTCCATGAAGACGACCAGGACTATACGCGGTTTATGTGGCCTCAATATCCAAGGCAACTGGATTCCCCCCTAATTTGTTACCGGTTCCGGGCAGTTTTATTTGGCGCGACTTGTTCCCAATTCCTTTTAAACGCCACCATTTTAAAACATTTGTTGTATGTCAGTGCAGATCCGCAGGTTATTCATCAGATTCGGTCAGGGCTGTACATCGACAATTTACAGGGTACAGGAAATGAAGATTTCCTGATTGATACCTATGGTGTAGTCCGAGAAATTATGAATGACGCCCATCTACATTTGCGTGAATGGGCGACAAATAATTCTGTTTTGCGGACTGTACTGCAACGGGATGGAGTGGCGGCTGTACAGCAGGAACATGTTAGAGTACTAGGGTTGTTTTGGGAAACGGACACCGATACACTCTCATTCGGCGTTCAGTACGCGCAATATTCGCAGGTTACAAAACTAATTTGCTTGAGTATGACGGCTAAACTTTTTGACCCCTTGGAGATAGTTCTACCGGTGTCGATCAAATCAAGATTATTCCTTCAGCAATTATGGAGGATAAAATTAGGTTGGGATGAGGGTTTGACTGGCGATCTGGTTCAGGAGTGGGAAGACATTATTTTGGATCTTCGTCTCTGTAAGGGTTTTAATTTTCCTCGGAGAGTTGTCATGGACCATCCTGTTTCCATTCATGCCTTCTCAGACGCTAACAAGGTCGCGTACGGCACCGCCATATACTTTGTTGACACAAGTGGCAGCCGTCTAGTCATGGCGAAGGCGAAAGTCGCCCCGATCAAATTCCTTTCCATCCCAAAATTAGAGCTGACTGCAGTTAATAATAATAATAATAATAATAATTCTTTATTCCAGACACATAAGATAGATACAGTATAAATACAGTACGACCTAATGGTCCATATCACATACACTTCTCGTCAGAGCACAGATAATAATTATACACAAAGATATATTAATAAAGACACAATAAAATAAAAAATACAGTAGGCCTATTTACAGAATAGAGCACATATCACATTTTGTCACAATATAACACAGATAGGCTAACTAAGGCTATTGCTCAATGTTGGTTAACACCTATTGCACAGATCATTGCTCATAGTTCAATTAGACCTATATATTACATTACAGTACATACTATGTGTGCAGCAGCTTCTGCCAGTGAGATATAATACGGGATTCATAGATATGATCACTAGACCAAAGAGCTACAATCAGCGTGTTACTGGAGGATTGCAGTCGCTGCGAAAAGCTGTACACCAGTCTCCTGATGACAGCCCGACAGCACTGCACATCCAACAGTGTGCACACCATACTAGTGCTTTCATATTTAGAGAGACCAATGAACATCTTGAGTATATTATGATAGGATGTACACAGACCATTTATGGTGGCTCTCTTATACTTCCACCACAAATGGGCCGTGTACATAGAGGAACAATATGTCCGGAACAAAGTGACTTTAGTTTCCCAATTACACATGTGGAATTTTCTCAAGATGGTGTTACCACGTAAATATAGCTGTCTGCGCTGACGGCCGATATCTGCATCATCTGAGCAATCGTTTGAGATAATGTGTCCCAGGTATTTTATTTTGTTTACTTCTTGAATAATTTGATTATTGAGTGAGAAATTTGGCAGTTTACTTTTATACAGTAATTTTGATCTAAACATAAGAACAGCACTTTTCAATGGGTTGAATTTAACACAATGTTTACTACCAAAAGATTCACATATATCAAGAAGTTTGCTCAGACCCGCAGAAGACGGTGCAATAATGACCAGATCATCAGCATACATGAGATGGTTGATGATTTTATTCCCACCATAACATCCAATCTGCTCTTTATTCAATTTATCACTTAATTCATCCATATATACATTGAATAAGTAAGGTGAGAGAATACTACCCTGTCTCACTCCATTGGTTACTGTAAAGGAATCCGAAATAATGTTACCCCATCTTACATTAAATGTTTGATTGGCGTACCAGTACTTCAAGATTCTCAGTATATAGGATGGCACTCCCCTTGTTGCTAATTTATCAAACAGGATATTGTGGCAGACTCTGTCAAATGCCTTACTAGCATCAAGAAAGCATGCAAAAATAGAGCTGTTCATTTTGATGTACCCATCCACTAGCTCCTTCAGAGTGTAGATGCACTGGTCCGTACCATGATTCTTTTTAAAACCAAATTGATTACTATTAGTTGAGATATACACTGAGATTCTGTCTAAAATGATTAACTCTAGTATCTTACTTACAATACTGGCAAGGGCAATAGGTCTATAGTTGTCTTTTGATGTAATTTTGCCAGCCTTGTCTTTAATTACTGGTATCAAGGTAACGGACATCATAGATTCTGGTAGGAAACCATGGATTAGAAAGCTGGTAAAGCAACTGCTGAGTTTCTCCAAGAGGAGAGTGGAGGAGTACTTCAAATGTTCAGCATATATACCATCAAAACCACAGGATTTGTTAGCATCTAGCCTACTTATTGCAGCCTTGATTTTTTCACTTGTAACTTTAATTGTGTCATATTTTTCTTCTTTGTTACACTCTGTTGTAGCAGCAATGGTATTTCCTTGGTGCCCAACAGAGTTAAACAAAGTTTGGTAATGTGTTTTCCAAAGATTGGCTATGTTATTAGTACCAGAGATCCCATCTACACTAACGGGTAGAGGTGTGCAGCTATTATTCATTTTTTTAATATCCTTCCAGAAGGCCAATGTGTCTTTGCTAGCAAAGTTTTTGGCCAATGCTTCTCTTCTTAATACATTTTCATTGTTTTTTATATATCTGATTGCATACTTGCATCTAGCCTTTAGTCTGGTGAACATGTCAAAAATGGGTCCCTGTCTCGGTTTGTTATGATCCAGCCATACACTACGAGCATCTCGGGATGCCTGGTATAGTTCTGAAACATGGTCATTCCACCCAGGTTTGTTAAAAGAGTAATTTTTGTTATGCTTGTGAAATACTATGTCACTAGCCTTAGTAAGACAAGATATAATATTATTGTACAGCTTGCTGACTTCTTCTCGATGACTAGCATTAACACAATTGGGGTCTTCACAGGTAATGGCATCCTCACTGCCAGGATCAAGCTCAGAAAGGAGAGTGTGTGTTAAAGTGCAAAATTGCTCACACTCCTCCTCGTCAAGCCCGCCCCATGGCAGTTTTGGATTTACACTATTGTTTGACTGGGTTAATTCTGGCGCTCTTTCCAAACTAGCTGTTAAGGTCAATGGGATATGATCTTCATCTGTATATGTATACTGAATTTCCATATTTGTTATCATATCATGGAAATCAGCACTAGCTACGGTATGATCTAGCCAAGACGTTGAGCCCCATGCTGCACTGACACATGTGTAACTACTATGAGGGAGCATGAGCTGAGAAGAGATAATTAGATCATGCTCACCACAGAAGTTAGTCATATGACTAGCAAACAGAGAGTTACTCATGTCCTTCAGATTAGCATTCCAGTCCCCTATTACAGAGTAGCAGGTGGTATTTAGTTCTTGTAAAAGAGCACTTAGCTCTCCAAGGCATTCCAGGTATTGTTCTTCATTTTCATTACATTGGTAGGGCAAGTACACACTAAGAATAACTACTTTCCGTTGGATATCTTCTATTTCTATACCTGTACACCATGGTAAATTTGTTACAAGTGGTTTAACCCGGCTGTCTAAAGAGTCCCTCCACAAAATAGCTACTCCTCCCGGTGGGTGACCTGCTACTAGACCATCCATAGCATCGGTTGTCGAGACCCCAAACCCATGAAAATTATCACAGATAGTACTGAGGTTACCCAAATCCTGTTTAAAATACCAAGTCTCCTGCAGGCACACAATATCACTGGTATTAAATACGTCTACTACATCAGGGCGTAGGAGAAGCCCTCTGTTGGTTTTAGGGAGCCCCCTACAGTTATAAGTAGCAATACGCAAATTGTTGGGAGATGAAGTAGACTTTATATCCATGATTAAGAGTTGTTGGGAGGGTGGGTTACCGTAGTTATAGAGTCCTCATTTGTTGATACCGGTACCTGTGCCCTACGTTCTCTCCACCAGTACACCGATGCTTCCTCTGGCCAAAGTTCTTCATCCATAAACACCTCGGGATTTGGACACTCGCAGTTTATTCTGAATTAAATATATGTGTGCCTATCAGACCAGGGAATAATTGGTTCAACATCCATACTAAGACTGAGTTTATTGGAGAGATATTCTTTCAAGTCGGATGCCGTCACTCCTGGCTTAAAACCTGTCGCGAATACTTTGGCTATGCGTGATCTTTTCACTTTTTTAACTGTACTTATCCCCGTACTTTTATTTTTACCCTTAATCCCCTGATGCATAAAGTTCCTAGGTTGAATTTGCACAGCCATAGAATTCCTAACATTGTTTGTGGTACCAGTACCGGTACCTCCATTCAGCCTCTGTTCCCCCTCAGGTATGTGATGAGTTTTACCTTTGGTGGAATGTACCCTAAACCATTGTCCTTGAACAGTACCCTCCCCCTTATCACCTGAGGGTGGAGGCGTTGTGATCCTGTCGATAGGGGTTGTCGTCGAGCTCCTTCCCGTCGCAAGTGCTGTAGTGATGCCTTGCGCGTTGCCTGTACTTACAGCTACATTATAGGCCCCAGGTGTTGCTATACTCATTATAGCGGGTGTACCGCTTCCGACGCTCCTCACTGCAGGGTAGACTTCATTAATTTCCTCAGTGGCAGAAGTTACGTTGATGTTAGGCCTACCTCGGGTTGTCTCGTTGGTTCTACTCGTTATGGCTGTGGCTTCCTGTGTGATGGAGGAGGCGCCACTGGCACCTGGTGTGGAGCAGCTGGTGGTGGCATCAGTAATTTCCCCTGTGGCAAAGGTTTCAACGGAGTTAGGCCTCCCTCGGGTTGTCTCGTCGGAGTCGTCGCCGTCGGTTCTGATCGTTGTGTCGTGGACAGTTGTGGATGTGGCCGTGGTCTCCTGTGTAGTGGAGGGGGCGCTATCTGATGTAGTGCGGCTGGTAGTGGACACTGCAGGTGTGGTATTTATAGGCTCTGGATTAGTGTCATTTACAGATGCAGTAGGCCTAGGCCTATTTGAGGGAAAGCCACCTGAAGATATTAAATTTCCTTGGGATTGGCTGTAGTCCTCAATCACTAGCACTCTACTACTCAGATCACCAGTTGCACTCAATAAGTCCTTCATACAGTCATTTTGGGCTGAGGAACACTTTCTCAGATTAGAAACTTCTGACTGAGTTTTCTTGATCTCACTAAGGAGCACAGTAACGTCAACATGATCAAATTGGATGGGTGGGAGTTTACCAAGGTTATGGGCAACAAATGTGGGTATATTATTACCTTTTTCCAGAATCAGCTTAATTATGTCTTTAATATTCTCACTATTTTTGTTGGGACCCTGTCTTTTCCTGTTCCGGTCACTATTGTCGTCAGCACACAGTTCAAACAGTCTATTCTTGGAGGACACAATCACTTCCTCATCATAGAATTCAACACACAATTTTGTTAACACGTCAGTACTCAGAAAATTGGATTTATTAGTCAGGAAACACAGTAGCTCATCGATAATAAGTCCATCTTGGGAGGGGTGAGTTGGTCCCTGGCTTGAGATTGTCTCTTCGGGAGCCATGTTGTTGTGATCACTTTTCGACGGCACTTTATTTAGAGTAAATTCACACACTCCATTAAGAAACTACTATGTCCTTTATCAGAGTGTGAACACTAGGTATTCATGCACCTATGTGACAGGTAGAGTACTTGCTGGATGGCCCATTATGTGGAAAATGTGAGGTGAAAACTGGAGTCTAATCACACCGTCACACCATACTTCTTCTTCTTCAGTTCTGTTGGCTGCTAGACTTGTTCACTTTGTAGAGGAAACTTTTAAAAATTTGCTAAATATCTCGGAGACAGTTATGTGGAGTGACAGCCAAATTACGCTCTACTGGTTACATAGCCGAAAGAAGCTACCAGTGTACGTCACCAACCGTGTCGACGAAATTCGTACCCTGCTCCCAACCGCACAGTTCCGGTATGTGTCTACCAAAGAGAATCCAAGTGACTGCATTACTTGTGGTGTCTCTTCTAAATTTCTCAAATCTTCTGCGTTGTGGTGGAATGGCCCATGCTGGCTTAATGATCCCAACGAATGGCCAGAGAATATAGATTTGAGCGAGCAACACACTGCTATTGTGGCACCGGTAATTGACTCGGTGCCTGACGAAGACACACGGTTATGGGACTGGGATAGATTCAGCAGCTATGAGAAGTTATGTGTTACAGCATGGGTGATACGGTTTGTAGAAAATGTAAAAGCAAAAATTAAAGGCACACCGCCCACAGGTAGTGCTTACCTCAATGTGAAGGAGATCAGAATTGCAGATAAATTATTACATAAGCTCTGTCAACAAGAAATATATACGCAGGAATATAAATTACTGGTTAAGGGAACAAAGTCTAGGAATAACCTGATCAACCAGTTGGGCTTACACTTGAAGGGGGACTTGATACATTGCGGAGGCAGATTACGATTGGCAGCCCTCTCTGAGGCAAGTAAGTATCCAATACTACTGCCCCCCAATCATCCCTTCACTCATCTTATCATCGATAGGTGTCACCGACTCTGTTATCATTATGGGGTTGGTCATATAGTCACCTATGTAAGACAACGATGGTGGGTGCCTAAAATCAGGCAGGTGGTCAAGAAAGTCCTTCGCAAATGCTTAAAGTGTAGAAGAGTACAGGGAACACATTATGATCCCGTCGGAATTCCTCCCTTACCAAACCTGCGAACCACCCCAGGTGACTCTTACAAAGTTACCGGGGTTGACTACAGTGGAGCAATCCCTGTGAAAGATTCACCCAATCTTAAGGTGTATATGATACTTTTCACCTGTGCTGTTACCAGGTCAATTCACCTGGAACTGGTCACCAACCTCACTTGTGATAGCTTCCTACATGCCTTCCGAAGATTCTGCAGTAGACACGGATATCCGCGTATCATGCTGAGTGACAATGCAAAGACTTTCATATCTCAAAGAAGTGAGCAACAATCCTAAGACCTGCCTAGCGGATGTAAAATGTGAATGGCGTTTCATTCCCGCCAGAGCGCCTTGGTTTGGCGCCATATGGGAGAGAGCCATAAGCATCGTGAAGGAGGGTCTGAAGAAGGTGTTGGGTAGAGCTCTCATCTCGATTGAGGAACTCAACACCATACTCTTGGAGATTGAAGCCACCGTAAATGATCGCCCTCTATACTATGCTTCTGGTGATTTGGAAGACCTTACCCCAATCACACCCTCAGTACTGGTACGTGGATACAGACTGCGGGATCTTCCTGAAGAGCATGACGAGGATACTATGGAAGATCCAGACTACATAAGTAAGGACGTGATATCGGCCCGCTACAAATATATTCGTAAATTATCGCGAGATATTTGGCATCGCTGGTCAACAGAATATCTGGTGACTTTAAGGGAAGCGCAAAAGAATAAACTAACACCATTAAAAGGTCATTGGCCTAGGGTAGGGGACGTGGTAACCATCCATGAGGAGGGCCCGCGCGCATTTTGGAAATTGGGTCGGATAGAGGAGTTGTTACCAGGTCGTGATGGTGAGGTTCGGGTGGCAAAGGTTTGCACCAGGACTGGAGTAATCACACGGCCAACAGTCCGACTATATCCTCTTGAGGGTGACCTCGATCGCAAGGACACCCCCTCGGATCAGTTATCCATTGATGTCCCCTCTCTGGCTTCTACTTCGGCGCAGCCTGTTGATGCGTCCGGCGGATGCCCACGTCGACAGGCAGCCCAGATATCCTCCCAAGTTTGGCGGGATAAGATTGCCTCCGGGCAAATCTAATCATGTAAATTTTGTATATTTTCTGTTGGTGGGAATATGTCCATACTTAGTGTACTCAAACTAGTATGAACAGTCTCGATGTTCCATGATTGGGTAGAATATATTATTCTATAGTTGTATATGGGAAAGTATTGTAGGATTATAATTCCTATATATATATATATATATATATATATATTTGTATTATTTAAGATTGTTCATAAGTATCTCATTGTAAAAAAGATGGGATACATTTTCCATATGTTATGCTCGTGCGCGGTATGTCAAGACAGAGACAAACATAACGCGCTCCCTCTCTCTCCAACCAACCTCCGTCCCAGCTACACACGCTAAGCCTTCTTCCTATAGTTACTTCACCAGGTGTTTTCGCTTCACTTTCATCTCATATTCCATATAGTCACTATATCATCATCTTTGTTAGCTAACACAAATTTAACGTAAATATCTAGCCTATCCTAGCCTATTGTAGCCTCTTTTCATACGCTGTTTACCTTACTAACCACTTCAAGTCATCTAGCCTATTTTCCGCCATCCTCCAATCACCAGCTGAGTTCATCTAAGGGTAAATATTCTATATGGCTCTTCTTCAATATCAATAATATACAGTCCACTTATCTAAATTAACCATAAATGTACTAACTTCCAATACCTGTAGTGTGATACCATTACATACCGGTACATACATACAGTACATACATACATAAATCTATCTATCTATCTATCTATTGCCTGACGCCGTGATCCCCGAAGGGGTGGCCACGAACGAACCGCCCCCATGCACCTCTGTCCCCAGTCAGTCGACGCCCCTCCCCCCAACCAGCACCACCTTCGTTCATGTACTTCCTCACTCCATCCTTCCACCTAATATTCGGTCTACCTCTCCCCCTCTGTCCCTCCACCTCGCTCTCATACACCCTCTTAGTCATTCTCTCGCTTTCCATACGTTCCATATGGCCGAACCATCTCAAGTTGTTCCTTTTCACACTTTCCAGCACATCTACCTCCACACCACACCTCCTTCTTACTTCCTCATTAGTCTGTCTATCCCTCCATGTAACTCCGCACGCACTCCTTAAGTAATTCATTTCCACTGCTCTCACTCTTGGTCTGAGTCTCTCAACCAACGTCCATGCTTCGCTTCCGTAAGTCAGTGTCGGGATTACCACACTGTCATGCAAGGACTTCTTCACTTCCATACTGACCACCCTATTTCTTGTTACTGCTTTTAGCGTTCCTACAACCCTCTTCCCCTGTTGTACCCTCTCCTGCACCTCTTCATCCATAGTCCCATCTTTACTCAACACACTGCCCAGATACTTAAAAGAGTTGACGATCTCCATAGCCTGACCGTTCAGCTTCACCTCACACTCTGTGACTTCACCCCTTTCGAAGACCATAACCTTGCTCTTCCCCGTATTTACCTTCAAATTCCGTTTTTCGCACACTGTTCCAAACTCATTTACCAGACCCTGCAACTCCCATTCATTATCACTCATCAGAACTGTATCATCCGCAAACAGCAGTATAGGTAGCTTCCACAATGGTTTACATAAATACAATGGTTTAATGTAATTTTTCCATTATATGCATTGTAACGGCTCAGGCGGGGTTGCCTTTCAGGAGTTGTTGTTGTTGTTGTTCCTCAGGCTGTCTGACCGAGCAGCCCCAAGGTCCCGAGCAAGGCCAAGGCCATAACTGAGCACCCCCACAGAACCCTCCCAGCTTACCACTAATAATGCCCAGGTGACCGAAGCCACTCAAAGGCGGGGAGCTGAGGAGGGTGCGGAAACGCCCGGGAAACAAAAGCCTTTCAGGAGTTGAAGTGTACATTGTACTGTAATAATTAATAAGCTGGTACAGTATTTTAACTTTATTTATTATCGTGAACACCAATTCTCCATATCAGTGGATTCAATAGTACAGTACTGTACTCACATTATGTAACCATTCAAAGATCCTGTACACTTTATTATCTTCATTTATAGTAATACCCATAGTATGGTACTACTGCATATAGGTAAATTCTATATACCTATCGTAAAAATCTTAAATAATTTCACAGTAATATTTATAGTGCATTTACTAATTTTTGTACTGCGTTTCAGGATAAGAATGTGATGCCCGGTGGCCAACGTGACGAGCCGAATCGAGAAGTGGTATCAAGTACAAAGTGACAACAGGACCGGCAATAAAGACACGGCGGCGCTCAGACTCAAGTGCAAGTTCCAGTCGATCGATATTCTGCCCATGGAGCTATACTCTAACTTCCTTCAGGTTAGTGTTTTATTTTATTACACTTTTCTTGTACACTGACGAGATGGGTTGGGTGTGAGGGGGATCTGCCGGGTATGTGCCAATTGGCGCTCTGCAGACCCCCGTTTTCTGACCTCTGACTGTTTTGGTGAGGTCGGGCCTCATGGTGTTAGTGAGCTGGGCCTAAAATTAGGGTTGGTTGTGAGAGGAATCTGCCTTGTGTGGGCCAACCGGCTTTCTGCAGACTCCCATTTTCTTGTTCTTATGGCACATATTCAGGTGTTTCTGACTTTTCAAGCTGCATAAGTGAACCCCCTAAATAAATATAGCCTACTTGTTATAGAATTTATGAGAAGATTCAGCCCAGTACAATACCTTCAAAAATAGGGCAACATTAATTAATTGTCTTCAGAGTGGAGTGTACCAAGGTAGAATTTGCTAAAGTTGATGTTGTATAATGTATAATGTATAAATTATAATCGTTGTATAATGGCGATTTATAATGCTACACTCCATTATCTGATACCTTGTATTATTGTATGCTGGCTAACACAAGACTATGTTTACTAAAGAAAAGTTTAAAGTCGACAGGATAACATTAATAAAAATAATAATAAGCATGTTACTTATTTCTCATAAGTGCCAATTTTTCCGAAGAATTCACTAGCGCTCGGAAAGAGAAAGAAAAAAGAACAAAAATAAATGCATCAAAAGAAAGCTTATATACAACACACATTTAACAATCACTAGCAGTGGCAAAATAGCCTAAACTCTATAGCCATCTGTCATGACACAAGATCATAGCTTCTCTCAAAGAGAAAAGTCTTAAGTTGTCTCTTGAAACATTCAACAGAACTCACTTGTCTCATGGACAGTGACAACCTGTTATATAACCTCGGAGCCATGTAGGAGAATGACCTCTCAAAGAATGAAGACTGCTGGAAAGCCCTTGGTTCATCAAGACGAAAAAGGTCATTGTCATGACGCACAACTACACCATGGCGTGCCGGTGGGCACCTGAGCAGTTCCGCAAGGTACCTAGGCTCACCAAATTTGAGAACCTTAAAAGTCACTAAACAAAACTTAAATTCTATTGTTGCTCTTACTGGCAGCCAGTGCAGTTCTATGTGAAGAGATGTAGAAGGAGTTCTAGGTGGAACACCAAAAATGAGTCTTGCGGCCCTGTTTAGAACAGACTGAACTTTATATAATTAGCACCATATTTCACTACAAAATCTTGAAAATAAATGGGAACTTTTCAATTTACCATCAGTTGAAAAGAAACAGAGTATAGTTTTTTGTTAGCCCTTCAACACTAGCACATACTGTTCATCGTATTCTGGTTGCCATTAGACGTTTTTCTTTAACTTAGCCTATAATCTATCTCTCTGAACTATAACATAGGTCCTTCTTAAACTGCATAAAATAATCTAATCTTGGCCAGAATCCAAGGTAAAGTGGCATCACGGTCAGCCTTGTCGTGTCACCACCACTGTTCGCCATTTACTTGCTGAATACCCGCATTATTCACCCTCACATCGCCTCTGGTTTGGTACGAAATCTTACTATGACATTGTGATGGACTCACCAACTTTCTCCATCTACCCAATAGTTCGTTTTGTAACATCTTGCTCACTCATTCATGACATTTGATTGTTCTCCCTCCCGCTTACACCATATAGCCCTGATACATACCAATTGTTACTAAATCGTTAGCATTAGCTAAGGCCAGCCCTATGAGAGAGTCTTATAGTGACTCAGTGGTCTTAGGTTCATTGTATATGTTTTCTAGAGTGTCCGAAGTGACGTCATGTTACCGGTACATTAATTATTGATGATGCAGTTTTTACCACCATATACTTCCAGCTGAATAGCAAGGCTAGGGTGGGTGCCCTGACGAATCAGGGACTTAGTGAATAGTTGCCACAGATTTCTAGACTGCACCGTTCACCAACAGCACTGACATCTGGCAATAACTCACTGGCTGGCCCGAGGCTCGAACCGTCAACCTCACGGTTACCAGGCGAACGATATACCAATCGAGCTACGGCCTGTGATCCGTTGTTCCTTATATTGTATTGTCTTGTCCTCATTGTGGTTTGTTATTTTGGCAGTTTGACATTATTATTGTAGGTATCCATTGACAAGTTTATTCAGTTAGGACCAAGTTGTGGAAGGTAGCTAGCGAGTTAATTGAGATACTGGTACTGTAGTATTTTCCAGTTATATTTCTATACAACCTTCCTAAAGTGGAAGTAAAATGTTTAGGCAGTAACATTAAGTCTTTTAGTATTATGATGCCTTTATTGTGGCTATCAATAGACTCTGACTCAGTTTATGAAGATTTTTTGGAAACCATGGAGTTGCTTATTAGTCTGCAGTTATCACTTACTTGTATAGGTCCTTCCAAAGTTAAGTAGAGTCATTTTGCAGTATCCTTTACCCATTCGGTATTGTGATGTCTTTATTAATGTTATTGTGGCCATCATTAGACAATGTTATTCAGTTTAGGAAGAACTTGTTGAACAGGGTGTGAAATGAAAGCCAAATGCATTTTTGTGTTCTTTATTATTGTACAGTCGAGGTTAATAAGTGTTGTCAGATATTTCACAAAGTTTCGGACACTGACTGAGGGATAAGCACTTTTCCTAGTAACTATAAAGATACCAATAACACTTGTTGAGCGAAAATCACTGGAATCTATGACAAAACTTAATACCCCCGATTGTACAGTAGCCCAACTAAGTTTTGCGACAAAATATTAGGTATGTGGCACCTGTCTAGTTTGCACTCCCGTCCCAAGCCCGTGTGGTCCTGTCTAGAAGAGATCCGTGGTGTCTAGGCAGCCCCCACCGCCTACACTACCACAACCAGGGCACACAGTACTCGCACACGTTGGGCGCTACATATGACAATATTGCTATCATTATTTGTTTGTATCATATTAGAAGGCTCTCGCTCTCTCTCTCTCTAAATATAATAGATTTACGTGCGACAAACTTTATAGATTAGCACACACACACACCAGAATGGTAAGCGTCACTACTTTATAGATCCACATTGTATACATAACTTTTGAAGACACTAAGTTGTATAGATTGTAATTTTATAATCTATTATACACTTGTTAGTGATTGTTTTAATAAGAGCCCCGGCCTCCTTAACACTATACTTGGTGTTGGTGTCAGCGACATTGGCTGTATTTCTTATCCTTAGCATTTCTGTAACCCAGAAAGTGGTCAAGAAACGGGTAATAAATTTCTACATCTATTTCCTGGTCTAGTCATATATTTGTTTTGTTCTTTATAATATGTTATGCGGTCAGGATTAGCTCCCAAGTTCGCTGACACCGGGTATAGATTTTACGAGTTATCCTAAACGTTTATATGCATCAACTGTATTAGATGTTACTCAATAAAATGTCATTTTATACAGCTAAATGACTAAGAGACTTAATTTGTCCGAACGTTTATAGCATCTGAGGTGAAGCCAGTCATCTTGGGGACTAATAAGTGATTGAGGTTTCCGAATGTTTGTGTGCGAACTGTTTTATGGATTCTTCCCCTGCCGCCTCTTGTTTTGCCTCCTTTCATGTGTTTCTTGTTGATACTCCCTACCCCTTATGGGAATAAGGGCTGGCTACTTACTAAATTTAAAACGTCAAATTAAGAGTAGTATGCTGCTGTCACATTTGTTAAATGCTTAATCATCAATCTTGTAATGGAATTTAACCGTGTTGGCTGCGTGTGTCTCGCTATCTATTAACCTTTCTTTTCCCAAGCATACGAATCGATAAACAGACAAAAAATACCTTCAAAGATATTGACGTGTCAGTAAAGTTTTCGATAAATATCCACATGAAAGATTGCTGATTAAAGAAGCAGCTCATGGAAAAGGGCGAACTATATTACGTGAATTAGACCATGGCTAATTAGTAGGAAACCAAAAATTAACATTAACAGTATCCTATACAATCATATTGGGGTGTAGTAAAGGTTGGGGTCTTACACGATGGTCAGTTTTAGTTCCTCAACTGTTCATTTTTTACATTAACGACCTTGATTTAGGCCTAACTAAAAAGATTGCTAATTTTTCAAATGACACTAAATATAGGTTGAATTAGTGATCCTGATAACGATTCATGCTCTCCAAAAATAATTTGATACACTACCCGAATGGTGCAATACCTTGTCAGTTGATATTTAATGTAGATAAATACATGCAGTGTACTGAACACTGGGAAATCGACAGAAATTTCAGGATATAAATTTAACAATATTTGTTTCGTCTATAATTACGCACCATATATCTCCCGTATGAGGAGATTCAATAGCTCAATGCATTCTTGTGATGTCCGATTCCATTACCCATCTCCTTACTCAAGGCCATGGTAGCCAGTAACCACCAGCTATATCTCAGAAGAAAACAAATATATAATTTGTTCACCAATCTGAGTGGTGACAGGGGCAAGACACAATATCAGTGGTATCTAGATGGCTAAATAACATGGAATTAAGTAACTCAATTATTACAAAAGGTTTGGAAGTCATCGTCAGTCGTGATATGAAACCAAAAAAGCAATGCAACATTGTTTGAAATCAGAGTTATTAATAGATATCTACAGTAGAAGCGTGAATAACAACAAATATAATTTTAAAATTGAACCCATCTTTAGTAAGGCTTCACATGGATTATGTTTTTTATTTTGCTGTCCAGTGTCCATAGATTGATTGGATAGGGCGGTGTGAGGAGGGTAGCGTGGGGTCTTTGTTAGGTTTGGGGAATGTGATGATGATACCATGCTTCCAGATGTCTGGTATTGTGTTGTGTGAGTAGCTGTAGTTTGATATGTTAGTGAGTGCTTGTATGCCTTGTGGTCCCAGGTGTCTGAGGTGAATGTTGCTTATGTTGTCTAGGCCACAGGCAGGTGAGAGCTTGAGATTGTTGATGAATATGCTTTGTCTGGTTGTTGGTGAAGGGTGTATAGTCAGGGTCTGTGGGGAATTGTCTTTTGCGTCGGATGACACGTCGGTCGTGTTTGTGGGGTTTTAGGTGACTGACATGAGAGAAGTGATTGATGAGAGTGTTTGCTTGTTGTTTACGTGAAGGAGTAGAGTCTGTTGTTGTGATTGCAGCATGTGATTGTGTTGTGTTGCTGTTGGAAAGTGTGATGCTGTTTAGTGTTTTGTAGAGTTTTTTGGGGTTTGTTTTGTGATGGAGTGTTTGTAGGAAGTTATTCCAATTTAGTGTTTGTTGTTCTTGTATTTTGTTGTTAATCTGGATGTTGTGAGTGCTTGAATTTGTTGATTGATGTCTTGTGTGTGGGGTGCTGGGGAGTGTTTCAGTGTGTCGCGTTGTATGATGAGGTTTTGAATTTCTGGTGAGAAGTTGGGGTTGTGTTTTTTTATGTTACCTCTTGGAATGTGTTTCTTGTCGTCGTTTTGGATAGTTGTGTTGAATGTGTGTACTGTACAATGTACAGCATTGTTGATGTTAGTGATGGGTGTACTGTTTAAGGTTTCAAAGTGTTGTTCTGTCTCATTTGTGAAAGCTTCCCAGTTAGCTCTTTTATAGTTAGTGTAAATGTGTCTGTGGCTAGCTGGGGTGAGTCTTGTTTTGGTGGTGATAATGATCGGGAGGTGGTCTGAGCCTAAGGTTCTGACCACCCTCCAGGATGTTGTGGGGGCGAGTTCGGGGGAGCAAAAGGTGTATCAGGAGATGATGGGGTGTAGAGGGCTTGGTGGGGCGTATGGGTATGCTGATGAATGTTATTGAGGATATATAGGTTGTCTGTTTGGTGTTGTAGGACCAGCCCTCTGTCTGTGTCGGGGTTGTCGACAAACCAGGCCGACGTCTTTGCATTGAAATAACCACCCAGGATGATGTGTGGGGTGTTTGTGATGTGTTGTATTTGTGGTCTGTAATAATTTGGTACTGTAGGGGATGTTTGGGGAGGGATGTATGTGTTTATGATGGTAATGTTGGAGCTGTTGCCAGTGCGTATTTTAATTGATTGTATTTCTGTTGTGTTATCGGTTGGGGGGAGGACGGATTTGGTATGTGCACTGGTGTCTATATATGTTATATCTTTGTGTACCAGGGTGATGAATCCACCGGCAATGGCGACGGCCCGGTCTTGTCGTATGGTGGTGAAATTGTGAAATGTAGGTGTTTTTTGTGTTGTATGGAGTTTTGTTTTTGGGGATTGGGGTGCAGGAGATAAGGGTAGGAATGGATTAGGTTGGGGTGTGAATGGGCTGGGTGGGTTGGGGAGGAGAGGTGGATGGGTTTTAGGAGTGGGAGTGGATGTTATGGGCAGGTTATGTGGGTTGGGGAGGAGAGGTGGACGGGTTTTAGGAGAGGGAGAGGGAGTGGATGGTATGGTAAGGTTATGTGGGTTGGGGAGGAGAGATGGATGGGCTTTAGGGGAGGGATTTGACCGGGAGAGGTAGGGGCATGAGGAACATGTCCAGGTGTTTGTGTAGTATTTCATAGAGGCAAGTGTGCAGGTGAAATGGGTCCAGCTCCCGCATGAGTTGCAGAGAACTGAACCCTTAGTTTGGTTGCTCGAAGTAATGAGTTTTGAGCAAGTTGGACATGTGTATTTGTAGGTGGGTCCTGGGTTGCTCTCAATGTCTCCGGCTAGAAGGAGTCTTCGAGAAATGACAGCCGGAGAGTCATTTCTCGGTGTAGGAAAAACTGTGTATTGTGTGTGTGTGTGTGTGGTGTGAGAGGTGTGAGAATTGGCCGGCGCGACCGCAGCCGCTCCAAGGACGCGTGCCCCCAGGGAGGGGGCAGGGGATAGTTGTGGCGGTTTGGCTCCCGGAAGCTGCTCCCCACGGTCGGCAGCCTGCTGTCCTCCACTGTCGGTGATCTTGTCCCCGGACGGGAGGGTCGGCTGCCATCCATGGTTGGCAGTTGTTGTTGTTCCCCAAGCTGCCTGGCCGAACAGCCCCAAGGCCCCGAGCAAGGCCAAGGCCATAAGCGAGTGCCCCCACAGAACCCTCCATGCCGACCACAATAAAGCCTGGGTGACCAAAGCCAGTCCATGGCGGGGAGCTGAGGAGGGTGCAGAAACGCCCGGGAAACCAAAGCCCCACCCAGGGCCCTGTGCCCCTCAGCAATTATGAAGAGAAAGTTGAGGGGCAAAGGAAAAATGTGACACTTTGGCTTCCAATCTTGATAGATTGGGAGGTCAATCCACAGAAGAGACGCCGTCATTTGAGATCTAGAAAATATATAAGTAAAAGGAACAGTCAGAGTATGACTATGGGTATGGCAGAGATCGCTCAGTTCTCACTCTGATAGACCAGCCCATCACCAGACCATGGTCGGCAGTTCCGGGAGGTGGTCCCACGGCGTAGATGCCGCCACTCCAGGACCTGGAGTAAAGTGGTATCATGGTGCGGCATTAATGAAGTTTTTCAGCGTATTGACAGATTTCTCCAGTATATTGTGGCTAGCATTCAACAATGTTAGTTTTGTGTTGTCCTATTTAAAAAAATAGTAATTCCTTGAACGTGATGATAGTGCGTTGTTATGCGTGCGATTAGTTTGCTTGTGAAACAGATTAACTTGCTCATGTAGTGATGTACACCCTATGTGGTGGATTGTGTTCTTTTATTTCATAAATTTATCTTGCTAAAGCGTTGTTTCCATACAGCAATTTTGATTAGTTCTTTTGCCTTTATATTGTCTTTGTCCCAGTTTTGGTTTGGTTTGTTTGCAAGTTTTACAATTTAATTTCATAGTTTTATTTTGCTAAAGCGTTGTTTCCACATATCAATTTTATTAGTTCTTTTGCCTTTCTCCCAGTTTTGGTTTGTTTGTTTTGCAAGTTTTACAATTTAATTGCTGAAGCGTTATTTCCACATAGTGATTTTGATAAGGTCTTTAATCTATATTGTGTCCGTCCCTTTATTGGTTTGTTTATTTTGCAAGTTTTACATTATAATTGAGGTTAAAAAGTTTGTGGGAAGCAGAGGATTAATAAAGATACTGGTGTGTAGTTATATTAACTTTATTCTGGCTATCATTAGCCTGTTTTATTAAGTTTAAGGAGAACCTGTGGGAGTTATAGATTCATTGCAATAGTTTTGTATCCCCTTTGATTTCTTTAGGTTGTTCTTAAGTTGAGTACAATTATCTGTCAGTAACTGTAACCCTCTCAGAATTATCTATATCTAAGGCACATTTCTTTAGGTTGTTCTTAAGTTGAGTACAATTATCTGTCAGTAACTGTAACCCTCTCAGAATTATCTATATCTAAGGCACATTCCCCATTGTTTTTATTGTTTTATTTATTTATAATTGTTTTTAGCTGGGGGTGGTCGACTTAAGACAGAGCTTCAGAATTATGGGATGCATACATACATAACATTTTAAGACAGTGTTACACACATACGTGCAGTTTCAGTCTCTTGTCCTAATGGCGGCGTTCCAGGCAACCCTGTTAAGGGCTGCTTCACTTGTCAAGTTTTTGGATTTGAGATCGGCACGTACAGTCCGATCCCAGGTCTTCCTCGGTCCACCCCTTGGTGCAGTTCCCTCCACAATCACAGATCTGCATGTTTTCACCCCATTTTGTTCATCCATTCTCTCCACATGTCCATACCATCCCAGTCTACTTGGGAAAACTGTCCTTCATCAGGGACTAATTTTGTTATACAGTACCGGTATTAAAAAAATAAGACCGAGGAATATGTCTTCTAAGCGTAGTAGGGAAGGTATACAGTAGGGTAGTGATTGAGAGAGTGAGAGTGAGAACGGAGAAATGGATAGGCGACGAGCAGGGAGGTTTTAGGAAGGGAAGAGGATGTGTAGATCAGATTTTTACCCTGAATTGTGTTGTGGAGAAGTATCTGGAGAAGAAACAAAAGGTGTATGTTGCCTTTATGGACTTGGAGAAGGCCTATGACAGAGTGGATAGAGAAGGTTTGTGGAAAGTACTTAGAATATACGGAGTAGAGGGCAAGTTGCTGAAAGCAGTGAAGAGCATGTATGAGGGTGCAAAGGCGGCAGTACGTGTGGAGAGTGAGCAGAGCGAGTTCTTTGACCTGAATGTTGGTTTGAAACAGGGGTGTGTGATGTCCCCGTGGTTGTTTACTGTATATGGATGGAGTCATGAAAGAAATACTATCAAGAGCAGTGGATGTTGGTGTATCGCTGAAAATGGAGGGAATTGAGTGGAAGCTACCTATACTGCTGTTTGCGGATGATACAGTTCTGATGAGTGATAATGAATGGGAGTTGCAGGGTCTGGTAAATGAGTTTGGAACAGTGTGCGAAAAACGGAATTTGAAGGTAAATACGGGGAAGAGCAAGGTTATGGTCTTCGAAAGGGGTGAAGTCACAGAGCGTGAGGTGAAGCTGAACGGTCAGGCTATGGAGATCGTCAACTCTTTTAAGTATCTGGGCAGTGTGTTGAGTAAAGATGGGACTATGGATGAAGAGGTGCGGGAGAGGGTACAACAGGGGAAGAGGGTTGTAGGAACGCTAAAAGCAGTAACAAGAAATAGGGTGGTCAGTATGGAAGTGAAGAAGTCCTTGCATGACAGTGTGGTAATCCCGACACTGACTTACGGAAGCGAAGCATGGACTCAGAGACTCAGACCAAGAGTGAGAGCAGTGGAAATGAATTACTTAAGGAGTGCGTGCGGAGTTACATGGAGGGATAGACAGACTAATGAGGAAGTAAGAAGGAGGTAGATGTGCTGGAAAGTGTGAAAAGGAACAACTTGAGATGGTTCGGCCATATGGAACGTATGGAAAGCGAGAGAATGACTAAGAGGGTGTACGAGAGCGAGGTGGAGGGACAGAGGGGGAGAGGTAGACCGAATATGAGGTGGAAGGATGGAGTGAGGAACTACATGAACGAAGGCGGTGCTGGATGGGGGGAGGGGCGTCGACTGACTGGGGACAGAGGTGCATGGGGGCGGTTCGTTCGTGGCCACCCCTTCGGGGATCACGGCGTCAGGCAATAGATAGATAGATAGATATTAAAAAAAAATGTATTATATTGGGGGTAACATTATTATGATTTTTCCACCAACCAACTTCACCTCTAGGCTCTAAATTCAATTAATGAAATCAACAAATACATGCGGCACTCCAAGGACTCGAACCTAGAATACTCGCATCTAAATTCCGCGCACTTATGCATTACGCTGTCAAGACAGAATACCGGTACTGTATTATTGTTTCCACATGGCGATTTTCATTAGTTGTTTTGTCTTTTTACTGTGTTCGTATAAGTTTTGGTTTGTTTATTTTGCAAGTTTTACATTATAAAAAAATACAGTTTAGGAAATAATTGTGATAATCAGAGGGTCAATTAAGATAATTTATTCAGTACCCCTTATATTTCTAGAAGTCCCCCTAAAAGTAAAGTTTCATACGCTGAAGCATTGCGTAGCTTTGGCGTTCTCCGTCGCATTGCCCTTTGGAGCATGGTGTTATGAAGGCAATACAGGGTAAACTGACCTTGGATTGTTTGTTATTTTCAGTTTAACTTCTGATAAATTTATAAGCATTTTTCCACATAGATTTTGTTTAGTGTGTTGTCGTTTCAATAGTTTTTAATTGTAATGAGTTAGTTATAATTTGAACCGTAACCTTTTAGTTCATTTTCTACATCTATCTAGATTTTATTTAGTGTGTTGTCGTTTCAATAGTTTTGAATTGTAAAGAGTTTGTTATAATTTGAACCATAACTTTTTAGTTCGTTTATACTGTATTGTCTTTGTCCAAGTTTGTTTGTTTAGTTTGCAAGTTTTACATTTGAACCCTCTCACGACCATTTGACGCAGAGGTTGGCAGATTAGCAATAAGAAATAGAGTTCTCTCAGTCTTATAATTACCTCTCCAAAATTAGTTTTCTGCCCACAGCTAACTCAAAGACAACTGCAGAGGTTAAAGTAACTAAAGTAAAGGTTTCTAAATACCCCTGATGGTAATAAAGGCTTTAAAGTATCCCTAATAGGCTCAAAATTGCGTCAAGAACGTGAGAGGGTTAATCTATATCTATCTATCTATATATTCAGGCTCAATCCCCACTTTTCCTATACAGTATATAATAAATGTGCTATCCCTCCAGGGTGATGGTGCTGAACATACTCCAGGAGGACGGGGTGGCACTGTGCCGTGAGGATCGGCTGAAGGAGGCTGCTCACCGCTTCTCGTACGCTCTCCGCAAGTTACCACAAGACGAGGAGCAAGAATTGGAAAATCCCTACAGAAAATTATATATTGAAAAGTGCGAGGATGAACAAAAATTATGGAAGAAATTAAAATGTAAAACTTTCAAACTAAACAAACCAAAATTGGGACAAGGACAATATGAAGTCAAATTAAATTATCAAAATCGCTATGTGGAAACAACGCTTACTAAAATGAAATCTATGAAATAAAAGAACACAATCCACCACATAGGGTGTACACTACTACATGAGCAAGTTAATGTTTCCCAAGCAAACTAATCGCACACATAGCAACGCACTACCGTCACATTCAAGAAATTAGTCAAAATTGGGAAGTCCGAGATGTTCTGGTAAATTGTTACTAAACTCTGCATGAATAAAGAAACTACATGTTAAATGTCAAAATATTCATTTAAAATCAAATTTGCAACATGACAAGACATTAACAATAGTACAAAATACAAATATTGATAAGATATCTATATTATTACAAATATATATAAAAACAGTTCATAATAGTGCTATCGGGTAGGTACCTGTAAGCATAGCATGCCTCAAGTGACCCCTATCAATAACTACCCTACAAATAACCTATATTTATCCACAATAAACTAAGGAAATCGCAAAAGCAAGCAATTGATACTATCGACAATGAATACATATAATATAAAGACAAATAATTTCAAAATATGAAGTAACAACAGATTTAAACAAAGAGTACTCTTTTAACAAGAACAATCAATTTTAAAAAATCATCAATATTAATATTAATAATAGAAAAAGAAAAAGATAAACAATAAATACAGACAAAAAGTAAGCAGAGGTTATACAAGAAACTTCAAGTTAAAAATGCTTGATTAAAATTATTGATGTCAAATTTTAGAATACAGTCACAATAATTGACCCTAAAAAGATTAAATTTATGTAACAATTTACTTGCCTCAAAACAGACAATCAAAGCAAATGATTTATTGAAAATGAAAAATATCCAAGGCTACAGAAAATTAGTCATGGATAATTTTGGAAGCAGTATAGTCTTGTAATGTTCTTTTATAGGAATGATTTGCAGTGTTTAATTGGGAAGTTAGGAATATTATTACTCATTGGATCTCAGGCAAATACCCCTTTGGTGGGGGGTGGCCAACACTAGACAGAGCCTGAACAGAAACAACACCCAAAGTTCCGGGACCATTTCATATTTTCATCATACAGTATATACAGTAGTTTTGTATGTACTGTATATGTATATCTCAGGCAAATACCCCTTTGCTGGGGGGGGGGGGGGGGAAAGCCGGCCATAGACAGAGCCTGAACAGAAAAAACACCTAAAGTTCTGGGACCATTTCATATTTTCATCATACAGTATAATTATAGTTTTGTATGAATGTATGTACAGTATATCTCTGGCAAATACCCTTTTGCTGGGGGGTGGCCGAGACTAGACAGAGCCTGAACAGAAAAAACACCCAAAGTTCCGGGACCATTTCATATGAATGTATGTACAGTACATCTCAGGCAAATACCCCTTTGCTAGGGGGTGGCCGACACTAGACAGAGCCTGAACAGAAAGAAGACTTAAAGTTGCGGGACCACTTTTGCGCTCCCTCACCCGTTTCTCTGGCTCGTTGAGTAGGAGAAATATTTGTTGTAGTCAAATATGTAGGTAATTATGAACATACACACTGTACATACATGACTCCTTGAAAGGTAAGAACAACATGTATCTATTTATATAGGCCTACTCTGGCACATAGCCCATTTTAGTTTTGTGTATTTATATTTTTATTAAGGGGGGATGGTTCACTCTTTGGACAATGTTATTTATGGATTTATTTATTAATTTTGTACTGGACGCTGTAATTCCCGTGAAGGGGTAGCCATGAACATTGTGGGTTTGTCCCGAATT
Source organism: Paralithodes platypus (assembly GCA_032716605.1). Lineage (NCBI taxonomy): Eukaryota > Metazoa > Arthropoda > Malacostraca > Decapoda > Lithodidae > Paralithodes > Paralithodes platypus. The sequence continues at coordinate 38,151,189 of CM064516.1, read as the reverse complement.
GCTAGTGTATAGCATAATATTGGGTTGAATGTTTGTATACGGTACATTTTGTTATAATGTTTGTTTGGAGTTTCTTCTTTATAATGCGTTGTAGTTTAGTTGTATAGTTTTGGCTTGGCGTTTAACTTTTTTGTATTATTTGTTGTCATTAATGTTTCTATACTTTTGGGTTTGCGTTTACTAGTTTGTATTGTTTTGTGTTTGTGTTTGGCGTTTTCTAGTCATAGGTTGATATGTTTTGTTTGTATAGGGTAGCCTTGGGTTGTAGTTTATTTTTAGTCTTGGGTTGGAGTTTAAGTGTTTTGGTTGGAGTGTTCATTATAATGGGTGGTTAGACTTTACCGTTGTATTTTTTGCCTTGCGTTTACCGTTTTGTACAGTTGTTGGTTGGTGTTTTTCAGTTTGCTATAGTTTTGGCTTGGAGTTTGGATTTTCTATAGTTTTGGCTTTGGGTTTCCAGTTTGCTAGTGTTGGATTTTACAATTAAATAATCTTTGGTTGTATTTTACCACTTTATAGTGTTGTTGGATTTGACCAATATATGTTTATTTGTCTTGTTTTGGCTTGGCATTTACCGGTTTGTATAGTTTTGGCTTAGCATTGACTACTGTTCTATAGTTTTGGCTTTGAGTTTAGCATTTGTTATAGTTTTGGCTTATAGTTTAGCATGTTTGAGTGTTAAGTTTTTTAGTGTTTGGTTGGATTTTATGGTTTAGTTTTGTGATGGAATTGATTACCATTGTTTAGGTTTGTGTTTTTGTTTGCCTGTTTTGTGTGGTTGAAGTTTACCTTAAGTTATTTTTTGGTTTGAGTATTTGTATGAGCTTTGGTTTGATTTTAGCATATTCATAAGTTTGGCTTGGCCAAACTGCGGGTCCTTATTGCCTCAATTTATTGGCTCTGAAGCGGACATAGCTTGAATAAGATGATGATTTGAAGTTTAGAGAGCCTAGAAATTTGTTATGCATTGAAAACCGTATAGTTGACCATTTATATAGTGGGACTCATTTATCCAAAAAAATAGGTTATCCAAAATTTCAAAAGAGTTATGAATTTTGGATAAAAGAGAGTTTACTATATTGTATATTATGTGGAAGGTATGACTAATGTAAAGGTGGTATGACACAAGCGGTTTTTCCCTCGATTATTTATCATTAACCCGTACAGTAGCGTTGACGTCCTTTTGTTAATATTATTAGGACTATTGGACGCTTGTATTCAGATTAGGAAGGATGTGTAGCAATTATCAAGATTCGACTGACTCAACCAAGGCTTTTACCTAGCACATATCCTTCCTAAGCTGCACACAAGTGTGTGAAATAGTAAAAAGGTAAGACACGTCGCTGGTACTGAAAGGGTTAACACTGGTCTGGCAGCATATGAGGTCAACATTACAAATATTTGTCACCTAAATTAATGTTTCGTCAGTGTAGTTTCCGATGCTCGTTGAAAATATTCCAGAAATGTTGCCAGACAACATTTAAGTATCGAATGTTGGCTAAAAATGCTTTAGTGTGATTTTGGCTTTAATATTGTGTTTGTCCCAGTTTTTGTTTGTTTAGTTTGCAAGTTCGACATTTTAAGTTGTTGCTTTTTCATTTGTAATTTGATATAATTGATTGAACGTTAGGAAGCTATTGTCTTATTTATTGCAGCTGATGATAAAAATCATATTTTCATGATACAGTACTGTATATAGTTTTGTATGTATGTATGTATATCTCAGGCAAATACTCCTTTGGTGGGGGTGGCCGACACTAGACAAGTACTTTATATAGCTTTGTATGTATGTGTGTATGTACTGTATGTGTATGTATATCTCAGGCAAATACTTCTTTGGTGGGGGTGGCCGACACTAGACAAGTACTTTATATAGCTTTGTATGTATGTGTGTATGTACTGTATGTGTATGTATATCTTAGGCAAATACCCCTTTGGTGGGGGTGGCCGACACTAGACAAGTACTTTATATAGCTTTGTATGTATGTGTGTATGTACTGTATGTGTATGTATATCTCAGGCAAATACTTCTTTGGTGGGGTTGGCCGACACTAGACAAGTACTTTATATAGCTTTGTATGTATGTGTATGTACAGTATATCTTGGGCAAATACCCCTTTGCTGTGGGTGGCCGACACTAGACAGAGCCTGAACAGAAAGAATACTTAAAAGTGCGGGACCACTTTTGCTGTCCCTCAGCTGTTTCTGTGGCTGTTCGATTAGGAGAAGTAGTTTTTGTTGTAGTGAAATGTGTAGATAATGAAAAGTTTGCAAGAAGTTGATGCAGACAGTGTAGTTTGATCATTTTGCATTCGGTATCGATAAGTCTGCTGTGAAATTAGTTATTAAAATTCCAGTACAGTATAATGTAAAACTTGCAAGGACGACATAATATAAAGACAAAGGCAATTAAGGGTGGATGGTTAATGGTTTCTATGTTTGCATGTATTTAATATTTGTTATAGTTTCCTGCCTAGAGGTCCATCAAACTTAAAAAAAAGAAACATCAGATCCCCCTTTTAGATAAATTTGTACATTTTTTGGTAGAAAAATGTCCCGGCCAAAGGTCGGTTGTTGTAACATTACAGGCTCACTATCGTTCGCTAGGGGAAAAAATTGGCAGCTAAATAGCACGAAAGGTCTAAATATTGACTAATTACAGGTAATGCGGCGAAAGGTCTGAAAATCGAGTAACTAATGGGGCAAACATGTTGACATCTTAAAATTATTGGGGGTAAGCTTGAGGAAGAAGGGTGAGCAGAAAACCAGGCTATCCCCCCCTTAAAGGATTCAATTTGCCACCACTCTTATCAGTTAAAATTAAACTGATAATATATTTGTTATTTGTTTGTATGTGTTGATTATTTGTGTGTGTTATTGTGGGTGGGCGACTCGAGACAGCCATAACATGATAGATGACTAGTATAATTGCTGTGTTTTTAGTATTTTTATGTAAAGGTAGGCTTATTATAACTACTGTACAGTCTATTGAAAGTTAGGAATAGTATAACTATGAATTTTAGTATTTAATTAAAGTTTTAAATAGCATTAATTGTTTTTGATGAGTAAGCATTAATTGTTTTTGATGAGTAAGGAATAGTATAAGTACACATTTTAGTATTTAATTAAAGTTTGAAATAGCATTAATTGTTTGTGATGAGTAACGAATAGTATACCTATAAATTTTAGTATTGAATTAAAGTTTGAAATAGCATTAATTGTTTTTGATGAGTAAGGAATAGTATAAGTATTAATTTTATTATTGAATTGAAGTTTGAAATAGCCTTAATTGTTTTGGATGAGTATTAGTATTCAATATATGTTAGGATTAGTACGACTCCTGATAAAGTTCACCAGAGAAAGGTGCGAGGGAACGCTAAAGTGGTGAAGGACCCTAAGAATTGGAACTATAAATGTAGTTTGTGTTCAGTCTGTCTCGAGTATGCCAGCCCGGGCAATGTGTTTACTACTGTATATTATGTGGAAGGTATGAATAGTGTAAAGGTGGTATGACACGAGGGTTTTTTCCCTGGCTATTTATCATTAACCCGTACAGTACCGTTGACGTCCTTGTGTTAATATTATTAGGACTATTGGACGCTTGTAGATAGGAAGGATCTCTAGCAATTACCAGGCTTCGAATGACTCAACCAATCGTTTTACCTAGGTCAAGTATGAAGGTATAAATATTAAACAAATATATTGATTGTATTAGATACCTATTATTACATTATGTTGATTGTGTTATAGGTGTGTAGGCTATGTATATACTCGGGCACATACCCCATAGCTGGTGGGGTGGCTGAATTGAGAGTGTTTATTTTAATTAGTTTTACATGCAGTACACTCAATGTCACAAATCGTGGCTTTAAATGTATTTTTAGGTATTTCGAAGGGAATGAAATTGTCTTAGTATATAAATGTTGAGTGTATTTGACTTAGAATCTACATTTTGAGTGATCATATGTGGAGTTTGATGATTTTGAAAGATGGACAACTCGAGACTATTTATGTAGGCCTATGTATTATAGTGAGGCGCATAACCCTTAGCTTGGGGTGGCCGACTCGAGAGATTGTTATTATTTTTATTGATTGATTATGAATGTATTTTGTAATGAGTTTGAGATAGATTGATAACTTACATTGTATTTGAATCATATTTATAGGTAGATACCCAACTTAAGATACATATTATTACATTATGTTGATTGTGTTATAGGTGTGTAGGGTATGTATATACTCAGGCATATACCCCATAGCGGGTGTGGGGGGTGGCCGAATCGAGACATATGTTTATTTTAATGATTTATATATGCAGTACACTCAATGTCACAAATCGTGGCTTTAAATGTGTGTAGCTATCCCGAACGGAATGAAATCGTGTTACTAATTTTGACCTAGTATATAAATGTTGTGTGATGGTATGTGCAGTTTGATGAATCAGAAAGATGCAAAACTCGAGACTGTATTTATGTAGGCCTATGTATTATACTGAGGCACTTAACCCTTAGCTTGGGGTGGCCGACTCGAGACAATTGGATATTAGTGGTTTGTAATTATTGTATGTGATAGATATGAAAGTTAGATTGATAATTATGGCAATAAGTTGATAGATTCCTAGTGTTGTTATTCGATAGATACAGTATTAATGTGTGATTGTATTGATTGTTTATTGTATTATATAGAGTGATTAAATTTATTGTTTTTGTATTATATAGTGTTATTATCTTTATTAGTAGTGGGTACCCCTTCGTGGATGACGGCATGAGGCAATAGATAGATAGTAGTAGTGTTTATAGTAATAGAAGTAATGTAGTTATTATTGAATCTTAATATGTATACGGTTTCCATTTGCATGTGTATTAAAATATGTATATATTGTTTGATAACCATCATATAGGTTAGGGGCCAATATTATAGTGGCGTCATTCAATAATTAGATAGCTCCCCCCCTTACACTGTTCTATGTTTTTTCTATATAATGACTTCTACCTAACATCCTTCATTACTTTCTCTCACTCTCCCCTCTTCTGCTCCCCCTTCGCTCTCTCTCTCTCTCTCTCCTCCCTCTTCTGGTTCCTGCTCTCCCTTCTCTCTCTCATTTGCTTCCCCCTCTGTCATCTGCTCTCCCTCTTCTGTTGTCCCCCCTCTCTCATCTCTAATTCTCTCCACCCTCATCTGCTTTCCCTTCTCTCCGACCTCATCTGCTCTTCTTTCTCCCTTCCCTCATTTGGTCCTCTCCTCTCCTCCCTCATTTGCTCTCCCTCCCTCCCCCCCCCTCTTTCATCTGCCCTCCCTCATTTGCTTCCCCACTCTCTCATCTCTGTAATGCTCTCCCTTCTCTCGTCCCTCTCATTTGCTTCCCCCTCTGTCATCTGCTCTCCCTTCTCTCTCCTCCCTCTTCTGTTGTCCCCCCTCTCTCATCTCTGTAATTCTCTCCACCCTCATCTGCTTTCCCTTCTCTCCGACCTCATCTGCTCTTCTCTTTCTCCCTTCCCTCATTTGGTCCTCCCCTTCTCTCCTCCCTCATTTGGTCCTCTCCTTCTCTCCTCCCTCATTTGCTTCCCCCCTCTCTCATCTCTGTAATGCTCTCCCTTCTCTCGCCTCTCTCATCTGCTCTCCCTGCTCTCATTTCTCTCTGACCTCATCTGCTCTTCTCTTTCTCCCTTCCCTCATTTGGTCCCCCCCCCTTCTCCCCTCTTTCATCTGCCCTCCCTCATCTCTGTAATGCTCTCCCTTCTCTCGCCTCATCTGCTCTCATTCTTCTGCTTTCCCTTCTCTCTGACCTCATCTGCTCTTCTCTTTCTCTTCTCCCTCTCTCCTTCCCTCTTTTTTCCCCCCCCCCCCTTCTCCCTCATCTGGTCCCCCCCCCTTCTCTCCCTCATTTGCTTCCCTCTCTGCTCTCCCCCCTCTCTCCCTCATTTGCTTTCCCCCCTCTCATCTCTGTAATGCTCTCCCTTCTCTCCTCATCATCTGCTCTCCTTCTTCTGCTCTTCTCTCCTCATCTCCTTCTCTTTCTCCCTTCTCCCTGCTCTCTCCTTCCCTCATTTGGTCCCCCCCCCCTTCTCCCTCATCTGGTCCCCCCCCCTTCTCTCATTTGCTTCCCTCTTCTGTTGTCCCTCCTCTCCTCCCTCATTTGCTTCCCCCCCTCTCATCTCTGTAATGCTCTCCCTTCTCTCGCCTCCTTCATCTGCTCTCCTCTCATTCTTCTGCTTTCCCTTCTCTCTGACCTCATCTGCTCTTCTCTTTCTCCCTTCTCCCCTGCTCTCTCCCTTCCCTCATTTGGTCCCCCCCCCCTTCTCCCTCATCTGGTCCCCCCCCTTCTCTCCCTCATTTGCTTCCCCCTCTTTCATCTGCTCTCCCGTCTCTCTTCTCTCCCTCCTTTGCTTTCCCCTCTTTAATCTGCTCTCCCTTCTCTCTCCTCCCTCATCTGCTGTCCCTTCTCCCTCTTCTGTTGTCCCCCTCTCTCCTCTGTAATGCTCTCCCTTCTCACTGACCTCATCTGCTCTTTTTCTCCCTTCCCTCATTTGCTCCCCCCCCCCCCCCCCCCTTCTCTCCTCCCTCATCTGCTCTCCCTTCTCTCGTCCCCCCTCTCTCCTCTGTAATGCTCTCCCTTCTCACTGACATCTCCCTTCCCTCATTTGCTCCCCCCCCCTTCTCTCTCCTTCTGCTCTCCCTCTCCCCCTCTTCTGTTCTCCCTCATTTGTCTTTCCCCTCTTTCATCTGCTCTCCTCCCTCTTTTCTCCCTTCCCCCCTCTTCTGCTTTCCCCTCTTTCATCTGCTCTCTCCTCCCTCTTCTGTTCTCCCTTCTCTCCCTCTTTCATCTGCTCTCCCTTCCCTCCTCTCCTCTCTCATTGTTCTGCTTTCCCTTCCCTCATTTGCTTCCCCCCTCTTATCATCTCTAATGCTCTCCCTGCTCTCCTCTCATTCTTCTGCTTTCCCTTCTCTCTGACCTCATCTGCTCTTCTCTTTCTCCCCTGCTCTCTCCCTTCCTTCATTTGCTACCCTCTGCTCCCCCCCCCCCTCATCTGCCCTTCCTCCCGCATTTGCACCCCCCTCCCCCCATTTCTGCCCCTCCCCTCTCTTATATTCCAGGATGTATGTGAATGTACTAATAAAGGATATAATTGAGAAATGTGTTATTTCGACCTATGTATTAAAAAATTCCTAAGATACTAGGGGATAAGTAGTCTAAGATACTAGGGGATAAGTAGTCTAAGATACTAGGGGATAAGTAGTCTAAGATACTAGGGGATAAGTAGTCTAAGATACTAGGGGATAAGTAGTCTAAGATACTAGGGGATAAGTAGTCTAAGATACTAGGGGATAAGTAGTCTAAGATACTAGGGGATAAGTAGTCTAAGATACTAGGGGATAAGTAGTCCTAAGATACTAGGGGATAAGTAGTCTAAGATACTAGGGGATAAGTAGTCTAAGATACTAGGGGATAAGTAGTCTAAGATACTAGGGGATAAGTAGTCTAAGATACTAGGGGATAAGTAGTCTAAGATACTAGGGGATAAGTAGTCTAAGATACTAGGGGATAAGTAGTCTAAGATAAGTAGTCTAAGATACTAGAGGCTAAGATACTAGAGGATAAGTAGTCTAAGATACGTAGTCTAAGATACTAGAGGATAAGTAGTCTAAGATACTAGAGGATAAGTAGTCTAAGATACTAGAGGATAAGTAGTCTAAGATACTAGAGGATAAGTAGTCTAAGATACTAGAGGATAAGTAGTCTAAGATACTAGAGGATAAGTAGTCTAAGATACTAGAGGATAAGTAGTCTAAGATACTAGAGGATAAGTAGTCTAAGATACTAGAGGATAAGTAGTCTAAGATACTAGATAAGTAGTCTAAGATACTAGAGGATAAGTAGTCTAAGATACTAGAGGATAAGTAGTCTAAGATACTAGAGGATAAGTAGTCTAAGATACTAGAGGATAAGTAGTCTAAGATACTAGAGGATAAGTAGTCTAAGATACTAGAGGATAAGTCTAAGATACTAGAGGATAAGTAGTCTAAGATACTAGAGGATAAGTAGTCTAAGATACTAGAGGATAAGTAGTCTAAGATACTAGAGGATAAGTAGTCTAAGATACTAGAGGATAAGTAGTCTAAGATACTAGAGGATAAGTAGTCTAAGATACTAGAGGATAAGTAGTCTAAGATACTAGAGGATAAGTAGTCTAAGATACTAGAGGATAAGTAGTCTAAGATACTAGAGGATAAGTAGTCTAAGATACTAGAGGATAAGTAGTCTAAGATACTAGAGATAAGTAGTCTAAGATACTAGAGGATAAGTAGTCTAAGATATAGAGGATAAGTAGTCTAAGATACTAGAGGATAAGTAGTCTAAGATACTAGAGGATAAGTAGTCTAAGATACTAGAGGATAAGTAGTCTAAGATACTAGAGGATAAGTAGTCTAAGATACTAGAGGATAAGTAGTCTAAGATACTAGAGGATAAGTAGTCTAAGATACTAGAGGATAAGTAGTCTAAGATACTAGAGGATAAGTAGTCTAAGATACTAGAGGATAAGTAGTCTAAGATACTAGAGGATAAGTAGTCTAAGATACTAGAGGATAAGTAGTCTAAGATACTAGAGGATAAGTAGTCTAAGATACTAGAGGATAAGTAGTCTAGATACTAGGGGGCTCTAAGGCTCGGGGGCTATAGGGGATAAGTAGTCGGGGCTCGGGGGCTCGGGGCTCGGGGGCTAAGGGGGCTCGGGGGCTCGCTCGGGGGCTCGGGGGATCGGGGCTCGGGGGCTCGGGGGCTCGGGGGGCTCGGGGGCTCCTCGGGGGCTCGGGGGCTCGGGGGCTCGGGGGGGCTCGGGGGTCGGGGGCTCGGGGGCTCGGGGCTCGGGGCTCGGGGGTCGGGGGCTCGGGGGCTCGGGGGTAGGGGGCTAGGGGGCTCGGGGGCTCGGGGGCTCGGGGGCTCGGGGGCTCGGGGGCTCGGGGGCTCGGGGCTCGGGGGGGCTCGGGGGGCTCGGGGGCTAGGGGGCTCGGGGCTCGGGGGCTCGGGGCTCGGGGGCTCGGTGGGGGCTAGGGGGCTCGGGGGCTCGGGGGCTCGGGGGCTCGGGGCTCGGGGGATGGGGCTCGGGGGCTCGGGGCTCGGGGGCTCGCTCGGGGGCTCGGGGGCTTGGGCTGGGGGCTCGGGGGCTCGGGGGCTCGGGGGCTCGGGGGCTCGGGGGCTCGGGGGCTCGGGGGGCTCGGGGGCTAGGGGGGCTCGGGGGCTCGGGGGCTCGGGGGCTCGGGGGCTCGGGGGCGGGCTCGGGGGCTCGGGGGCTCGGGGGGCTAGGGGCTCGGGGGGCTCGGGGGCTCGGGGGCTCGGGGGCTGGGGGGCTCGGGGGCGCGGGGGCTCGTGGGGTCGGGGGCTCGGGGGGGCGGGGGGTCGGGGATCGGGGGCTCGGGGCTCGGGGCTCGGGGCTCGGCTCGGGGGCTCGGCTCGGGGGCTCGGGGGCTCGGGGGCTCGGGGGCTCGGGGGCGTCGGGGCTCGGGGGCTCGGGGGCTAGGGGGCTCGGGGGTCGGGCTCGGGGGCTCGGGGGCTCGGGGGCTCGGGGGCTGGGGGCTCGGGGGCTCGGGGGCTCGGGGCTCGGGGGGGGGGGGCTCGGGGGCTCGGGGGCTCGGGGCTCGGGGGCTCGGGGGCTCGGGGGCTCGGGGGGCCGGGGCTCGGGGCTCGGGGGCTCGGGGGCTCGGGGGCTCGGGGGCTCGGGGGCTTAGGGGGCTCGGGGGGCTCGGGGGCTCGGGGGCTCGGGCTCGGGGGCTCGGGGGCTCGGGATCGGGGGCTCGGGGGCTCGGGGGCTCGGGGCTCGGGGCTCGGGGGCTCGGGGCTAGGGGGCTCGGGGGCTCGGGGGCTCGGGGGCTCGGGGGCTCGGGGGCTCGGGGGCTTCGGGGGCTCGGGGGGGCTCGGGGGCTCGGGGGGCTCGGGGGCTCGGGGGCTCGGGGGCTCGGGGGGGATAGGGGGCTCGGCTCGGGGGCTCGGGGGGCTAGGGGGCTCGGGGCTCGGGGGCTCGGGGGCTCGGGGGCTCGGGGGCTCGGGGCTCGGGGGCTCGGGGGCTCGGGGGCTCGGGGCTCGGGGGATGGGGGGCTCGGGGGCTCGGGGGCTCGGGGGCTCGGGGGCTCGGGGGGGCTCGGGGGCTCGGGCTCGGGGGATCGGGGGCTCGGGGGAGGGGGCTCGGGGGCTCGGGGGCTCGGGGGCTCGGGGGCTCGGGGGCTCGGGGGCTCGGGGGCTCGGATCGGGGGCTCGGGGGCTCGGGGGCTCGGGGGCTCGGGGGCTCGGGGGGCTCGGGGGCTCGGGGGTCGGGGGCTCGGGGGCGGGGGGCTCGGGGCTCGGGGGCTCGGGGGCTCGGGGGCTCGGGGGCTCGGGGGCTCGGGGGCGGGGGCTCGGGGGATCGGGGCTCGGGGGGCTCGGGGGCTCGGGGGCTCGGGGCTCGGGGGGCTCGGGGGCTCGGGGGGCTCGGGGGCTCGGGGGCTCGGGGGCTCGGGGGATAGGGGCTCGGGGGCTCGGGGGCTCGGGGGCTCGGGGGCTCGGGGGCTCGGGGCTCGGGGGGCGGGGGCTCGGGGGCTCGGGGGCTCGGGGCTCGGGGGCTCGGGGGCTCGGGGCTCGGGGGCTCGGGGGCTCGGGGGCTCGGGGGCTCGGGGGCTCGGGATGGGGGCTAGGGGGCTCGGGGGATCGGGGGCTCGGGGGCTCGGGGGCTCGGGGGCTCGGGGGGCGGGGGCTCGGGGGCTCGGGGGGCTAGGGGCTCGGGGCTCGGGGGCTCGGGGGCTCGGGGCTCGGGGGCTCGGGGTCGGGGCTCGGGGGGCTCGGGGGCTCGGGGGCTCGGGGGCTCGGGGGCTCGGGGGCTCGGGGGATCGGGGGCTCGGGGGCTCGGGGGCTCGGGGGCTCGGGGCTCGGGGGTCGGGGGCTCGGGGGCTCGGGGGCTCGGGGGCTCGGGGGCTCGGGGGGGGCTCGGGGGGCTCGGGGGCTAGGGGGCTGGGGGCTCGGGGGATCGGGGGCTCGGGGGCTCGGGGGCTCGGGGCTCGGGGCTCGGGGCTCGGGGGCTCGGGGGCTCGGGGGCTCGGGGCTCGGGGGCTCGGGGGGCTCGGGGGCTAGGGGGCTCGGGGGCTCGGGGGCTCGGGGGCTCGGGGGCTCGGGGGCTCGGGGCTCGGGGGCTCGGGGGATCGGGGGCTCGGGGGCTCGGGGCTCGGGGGCTCGGGGCTCGGGGCTCGGGGCTCGGGGGCTCGGGGGCTCGGGGGCTCGGGGCTCGGGGGCTAGGGGGCTCGGGGGCTCGGGGGCTCGGGGGCTCGGGGGCGGGGGCTCGGGGCTCGGGGGCTCGGGGGCTCGGGGGCTCGGGGGCTCGGGGCTCGGGGGGCGGGGCTCGGGGGCTCGGGGGCTCGGGGGCTCGGGGCTCGGGGGGCTCGGGGCTCGGGGGCTCGGGGCTCGGGGGCTCGGGGCTCGGGGGGCTCGGGGGCTCGGGGGCTCGGGGGCTCGGGGGTAGGGGGCTCGGGGGCTCGGGGGCTCGGGGGCTCGGGGCTCGGGTCGGGGGCTCGGGGGCTCGGGGGCTCGGGGGCTCGGGTGCTCGGGGGCTCGGGGGCTCGGGGGCTCGGGGGCTCGGGGGCTCGGGGGGTCGGGGGGTCGGGGGCTCGGGGGGTCGGGGGCTCCGGGGGTCGGGGGCTCGGGGGCTCGGGGGCTCGGGGGCTCGGGGGCTCGGGGGCTCGGGGGCTCGTGGGCTCGTGGGCTCGTGGGCTCGTGGGCTCGTGGGCTCGTGGGCTTGTGGGCTTGTGGGCTTGTGGGCTTGTGGGCTTGTGGGCTTGTGGGCTTGTGGGCTTGTGGGCTTGTGGGCTTGTGGGCTTGTGTTGTGGGCTTGTGGGCTGTGGGCTTGTGGGCTTGTGGGCTTGTGGCTGTGGGCTTGTGGGCTTGTGGCTTGTGGGCTTGTGGGCTTGTGGGCTTGTGGGCTTGTGGGCTTGTGGCTTGTGGCTTGTGGGCTTGTGGGCTTGTGGGCTTGTGGGGCTTGTGGCTTGTGGGCTTGTGGGCTTGTGGGCTTGTGGCTTGTGGGCTTGTGGGCTTGTGGCTTGTGGCTTGTGGCTGTGGGCTTGTGGGCTGTGGGCTTGTGGGCTTGTGGGCTTGTGGGCTGTGGGCTTGTGGGCTTGTGGGCTTGTGGGCTTGTGGTCTTGTGGGCTTGTGGGCTTGTGGGCTTGTGGGCTTGTGGGCTTGTGGGCTTGTGGGCTTGTGGGCTTGTGGGCTTGTGGGCTTGTGGGCTTGTGGGCTGTGGGCTTGTGGGCTTGTGGCTTGTGGGCTTGCTTGTGGGCTTGTGGGCTTGTGGGCTTGTGGGCTTGTGGGCTTGTGGGCTTGTGGGCTTGTGGGCTTGTGGGCTTGTGGGCTTGTGGGCTTGTGGGCTTGTGGGCTTGTGGGCTTGTGGGCTTGTGGGCTTATTGTTGATTTTTAGTTTTTCCTTTTTCCGTTTGTCAAGTAACATAATATTTATTTAAAATAATAATTTTTTTTTTTTTTTTTATTTTAATTTTTATTTTCTTGTTTTTTTTTAATTAATTTATTTATTTATTTATTTATTTATTTATTTATTTATATTTAAACTTTAACACTGTAATATTGTGTTTCAGTTAAAGCTTTACAATATTGAACTCTAAACATTTATACTGACTTTGTTTCAAGTGTCAAAATGTCCACAGAATTTGAAATATTGAACTTTAAAACTGTAATATTGTGTTTCAGTTAACCCGCAACGCACCTGACGCGTCGGCGATGTATGTAACGTATGTATGTAACATACAGGAAAGTAAGAGAAGAGTAGATGAGGAATTTGGAAGGAATCTGAGTGTAAAATGGAGGGAGACTAAGAAACTGTTCTGGAAAGAAGTCAAGAAAGTTAGGGAAGGTAGCAAGGGAAACAGTAAGGGTGTGAAAGATAAGAATGGGAGAATGCTAGCCGAGAAGCAAGAGTCGAAAGATGGACGGAGTACTTCAGTGAGTTGCTAAATGAAAGGAATGAAGAGCCAGCAAACATAGCTGGATATGGTATGGGAGGGAGAAGAAGAGAAGTAGTGGAGGAGGTGGGGATCAGGAGGTCAGAAGTGTGGGAAGCCATGAAAAGAGTGAAGTTGGGGAAAGTACCAGGAACAGATGGAGTGTGTGGGGAAATGTTGAGGTATGGTGGTGAGATAGTGATAGAATGGGTATGGAAAATGTGCAAACTAGCATGGGAGAAGGAGAGTGCACCCGATGACTGGAAGACTGGCATAATAGTCCCCCTATATAAGGGCAAAGGGGAAAGAGGAGTGTGTGGTAACCACCGAGGAATATGTCTTCTAAGCGTAGTAGGGAAGGTATACAGTAGGGTAGTGATTGAGAGAGTGAGAGTGAGAACGGAGAAATGGATAGGCGACGAGCAGGGAGGTTTTAGGAAGAGAAGAGGATGTTGTAGATCAGATTTTTACCCTGAATTGTGTTGTGGAAAGGTATCTGGAGAAGAAACAAAAGGTGTATGTTGCCTTTATGGACTTGGAGAAGGCCTATGACAGAGTGGATAGAGAAGGTTTGTGGAAAGTACTTAGAATATACGGAGTAGAGGGCAAGTTGCTGAAAGCAGTGAAGAGCATGTATGAGGGTGCAAAGGCGGCAGTACGTGTGGAGAGTGAGCAGAGCGAGTTCTTTGACCTGAATGTTGGTTTGAAACAGGGGTGTGTGATGTCCCCGTGGTTGTTTACTGTATATATGGATGGAGTCATGAAAGAAATACTATCAAGAGCAGTGGATGTTGGTGTATCGCTGAAAAGGGAGGGAATTGAGTGGAAGCTACCTATACTGCTGTTTGCGGATGATACAGTTCTGATGAGTGATAATGAATGGGAGTTGCAGGGTCTGGTAAATGAGTTTGGAACAGTGTGCGAAAAACGGAATTTGAAGGTAAATACAGGGAAGAGCAAGGTTATGGTCTTCGAAAGGGGTGAAGTCACAGAGTGTGAGGTGAAGCTGAACGGTCAGGCTATGGAGATCGTCAACTCTTTTAAGTATCTGGGCAGTGTGTTGAGTAAAGATGGGACTATGGATGAAGAGGTGCGGGAGAGGGTACAACAGGGGAAGAGGGTTGTAGGAACGCTAAAAGCAGTAACAAGAAATAGGGTGGTCAGTATGGAAGTGAAGAAGTCCTTGCATGACAGTGTGGTAATCCCGACACTGACTTACGGAAGCGAAGCATGGACGTTGGTTGAGAGACTCAGACCAAGAGTGAGAGCAGTGGAAATGAATTACTTAAGGAGTGCATGCGGAGTTACATGGAGGGATAGACAGACTAATGAGGAAGTAAGAAGGAGGTGTGGTGTGGAGGTAGATATGCTGGAAAGTGTGAAAAGGAACAACTTGAGATGGTTCGGCCATATGGAACGTATGGAAAGCGAGAGAATGACTAAGAGGGTGTACGAGAGCGAGGTGGAGGGACAGAGGGGGAGAGGTAGACCGAATATGAGGTGGAAGGATGGAGTGAGGAACTACATGAACGAAGGCGGTGCTGGTTGGGGGGAGGGGCGTCGACTGACTGGGGACAGAGGTGCATGGGGGCGGTTCGTTCGTGGCCACCCCTTCGGGGATCACGGCGTCAGGCAATAGATAGATGTATCTAACGTTACAGTATGTAACGCCTGGCACGTCACCCTAATTGCGCCGACCGTAAGCTCAGGTGTAGCCACTCAAGAGGGCTCAGATTTGTATGGGAACTGTGTACGTATCCCACGCAACCGTGCCGATGGTTGAAAACTCTCAAAGTCCACGTGCGTGCGTGCGAGCGCGCAATAACCTGGTTTTTTGGGATAATTGCCTTCAATTTTTCAAAGGAAAGACTTAACATGTGTAAAGCTGCAAGTGTGGATAATTCTTAAGGACAATGGAAGCACAAATTGTCTATTTGTAGGTTGCAAAGGAACGGGAGCGCTCACTAACTTATATGGTCAACTAAAGTATGCTAGAAACCAATACTGGCAAAATAGAAACAGAAATCTGGCAAAAGTTCTTAAAATCGGCAAAACCAATGTCTTAACATCTTAATACTAATGGGGCTAAACATGAGGGAGAGGGGTACAGAAAAGAAAACTTAAAAACAGTAAAGTAATGCAGTTTGAGGAGTGTATGAAGCTAAACTTAAACTCAAACTAACAATAGTGTTTCAGAGAACAGCATTTATCTAAACTTCTAGCCAAACCGATTACAAATGGGATTAGAGAGTACAGTACTGAATCTAATCTAATGCTTTAATATCTAAACTACTTTTCTGTAGCTAGTAAAGGATGGAGTGTTGAGAAAATTTTGCAAGTGAGATTGGAGAGCTTCATATTTTTAGGTTAAATATTTAGCAGAGAGATATACATGAGAATGAGGAAGACAGTAGTGTGGTGTGGATGTAGATGTG
This sequence comes from Paralithodes platypus, assembly GCA_032716605.1. NCBI lineage: Eukaryota > Metazoa > Arthropoda > Malacostraca > Decapoda > Lithodidae > Paralithodes > Paralithodes platypus. The sequence continues at coordinate 38,135,785 of CM064516.1, read as the reverse complement.
CTGGAAAGTGTGAAATGGAACATAGAGATGGTTCGGCCATGTGAAACTTATGTGGCACTAGAGAATTAATAAAATAGTGCAAGAGTGAAATGGAGGAGCGGAAGCAAAGGTAGACCGAGGTGGAAGGATTGACTTCAGTATATGCGTGAAAGCGGTGCTGGATGGGAGGAGGGGCGTTGAATGACTGGGGACAGGTGCATGGGAGCGATTCATTCGTGGTCACCCCTTAGGGATGAAGGCGTACGGCAATATAGTAAAAATAAAAATAAATAAAAATAAACTGTTAAAGTGGAGATTGGGCCTGAGTATAGATATATATTTTGTATGAAGCAGTTTGAAGCATAATTTGCAAAGGTGGCAAGTGATAGACTTTTCCAAGTTAACTCTTGTGTACTGGCGACTTATTTTTAACTAGATTTTAGCTACATTTAAGAATAATAATTTTAAATAGAGCAATAATTAGAACTACTAAACTATTATAATCTGCAGTTTAAGAAAGATCTGTGGTAGTTAAAATGTTTAACAGAGATAGTTAGAAGCCTGTGGATTGCTGAAAGCCCTTTTTAAACTGAATTTAATAGTCTAATAGTAGCCAGAATAATGTTAAAAGAACAGTACCGGTACAGAAGGGGTCAAGATCTACGAGGACAGGCTATTTCTAGACTTACAGAGGCAGCAATAGGGATCTGTACTTTTCTTTGAAGAGGGGAAGGGAACTACGGGTATTTAATGCGGAGTGGCTGAATGGATCACTACAGGCAAAATGAACAAATCTGGCAAAAGGTCTTCAAATCAGCAAACTAATGGGGCAAAGCTCTTCAAATTCTTTGTACTAATGGGGATAAACATGAGCGACAGGGGTTCCAGAAAAGAAAACTTAAGACAATAAACTAATGCAGTTTGAGAGGATAGTAAGAGGCTAAACTTATAAACAAACGCTAAATATAGAGTTTCAGAACATAAATCTAAACTTATAGCCGAACCGATTACAAATGGGATTAGAGAGTATATCATTAATAGAAACTTTAGGCCAAAAATGTTAAAATATCTGAAAATAACATTTGACCAACTGGAAGAGCTTTAATGCTTTTAATATCTCAACTGATTTTGTGCTACTAGGAAAGGAGGGAGAGTGACGAGAATATTGTGCAAGGGAGATTAGCGATCCAAGATATTTTTAAATTTAATATTTAGCGGAGGGATATACTGCACATGAGAATGAGGAAGTACGTGAGTGGTGTGGTATGGATGTAGATGTGCTGGAAAGTGTGAACAGGAACAACGAGAGGTTTCAGCCATGTCAAACTTATAGGAAGCGAGAGAATGACAAGTGTGAAGTGGAAGGGCAGATGCAAAGGTTAGACTGAGAGGTGGAAGGATGGAGTCAAGTACCGTACAGTATATGCGTGAAAGCAGTGCTGGATGGGAGGGGAGTCTAATGACTGGGGGACAGAGGTGCATGGGAGCTATTAACCCTTTCACGCACATATAACTCAGAGGTTGCCAGATTAGCAATAAGAAATAGAGTTCTCTCCCTCTTATAATTAACTCTCCAAAATTAGTTTTCTGCCCACAGCTAACTCAAAGACAACTGCAGAAGTTGAAGTAACTAAACTAAAGGCTTCTAAATATCCCTGATGGTAACAAAGGCTTTAAAGCATCCCGAATAGGCTCAAAATCGTGTCATATGTCTGAGAGGGTTAATTTTTGGTCACCCCTTCAGGGATCACAGCGTCCAGCATTTGATATAGTATTTTGTATGAAAGCGTTTGAAGCATAATCTGCAAAGGTGGCATGTGATAGACTTTTCCAAGTTAACCCTCATATACCGGCGACGTCTTTTGAACTGGACTTAACCTACATTTAATAATAATATAAAAATTAATGCAATAATTATAACTAAACTATAATCTGTGCAGCTTAAGAAGCACGTGTGATAGTTAAAATGTTTAACCAAGATGCAGTACTTAGAAGCCCTTTGATTGCTAGAGGCTCTTTTTAAACTGAATAAAATAGTCTAATAGTAGCCAGAATAAAGTTAAAAGAACGGTGCTGCTACAGATAGAAGAGGTTAAGGTCTATGAGGACAGGCTATCTTTTACACGTTTACATAAGCTGGACAGAGGCAGCAATAGGGGTATGTACTTTTCTTTCAAGAGGGGTAGGGAACTGCAGGTATTTAATGCAGAGCGGCTGAATGGATCAAGAACAATATTTTGAGGTGGTATAGTCATGTGAGAGAAATTTTAAAAGGAGAATGCAGAGAGATAAATTTATGTCAAGCAAGTTCTATAGCAGAAGTACTAAACTGCTGAACATTGAGTGATCGAGTGGATAAATGCCAATACCTTTGAGAGAGAGGAACCGAGTGAGCAAAAGGAAACCGACTATTGAAAAGAACAATGGTATGAGATGCATGTGTGGGGCCAGGCTGCAGGATAGAATAACAAATGTTGAGCTGAAGAGACGTTTAGGTATAAAGAGTATTAGCGAGGTGATGCGTACAAGTAGACTGGGATGGTATGGACATGTGGAGAGATGTGAACAAAATTGGGTGAAAAAATGCAGGTCTGTGATTGTGGAGGGAGCTGCACCAAGGGGTGGACCGAGGAAGACCTGGGATCAGACCATACGTGCCGATCTCAAATTTTATATATTATATTATATATTTTATATATTATTTTGTAATAGTATAGATATCTTATCAATATTTGTATTTTGTACTATTGTTAATGTCTTGTCATGTTGCAAATTTGATTTTAAATAATATTTTTACATTTAACATTTAGTTTCTTTATTCATGCAGAGTTTAGTATAATTTGCCAGAACGTCCCGGACTTCCCAAACTTGACTACTTCCTTTAACGTGACGATAGTGCGTTGTTATATGTGCGATTAGTTTGCTTGGGAAACAGATTAACTTGCTCATGTAGTAATGTACACCCTATGTGGTGGATTGTGTTCTTTTATTTAATAATTTTCAGTTTAGTAAGCGTTGTTTCCACATAGCGATTTTGATAATTTAATTTGACTTTATATTGTCCTTGTCCCAATTTTGGTTTGTTTAGTTTGCAAGTTTTACATTTTAATCCAAGAACTTGACAAGTCAACCAGCCCTTAAGAGGGTTGCCTGGAACGCCGCCATTAGGAAAAGAGACAAACTGCAATTATGTGTGGAACACTCTGTCTTAAAATTTTATGTATGTATGAAAGTAGAACATCTATTTACAAATTTCTGTTGTGTCTGACATAGGAAGCATGTTTCAACAATCTACTAGGGATTTACTGCCTTCATAGCGAAATTCATAAATGCGCGGAATTTCGGTCTGAGTATCCTAGGTTCGAGTATTTGTTATTTCATTAATCGAGTTTAGAAGTAAAGTTGGTTGGTGAAAATATATTAATTCACCTAAGGCCATCCTTAACTATCGTTTCCCAGTTGACTATCATAAAAGAAGATGGTGTATAACCTTCACAGTACCTAACAGTTACCCTTTTAACTATAAAGAAGTTTTCTAAGCATATTAAAATAGTCTAACCATAGCCAGAATATAATTTAAAAACTAATTTTAGACTAATTTAATTTCACACCAGGATAAAACTAGCAATGGCTAACCGTTTGAATTTTCTGCCAAATTAATATAAATTACATACCGGTACATATAATTTTCAGTACCGGTACCTTAAAATTATTAATTTAAAATTACCTATTTGAACCGTAATGGAATGCTGTAGACATTTCGAACCATTTTAGTTCCAAAATTTGTAGACTGAATTTTACTTTAAATCCGGAGAAAATAATTAAAAATAAATTAATTGGTTTTACTTTAAATCCGGAGAAAATATATAAAATAAATCAAATCTTCAATTTCTTTAAACTTTTACGCAATTACAGCCTTCAACACTACAAATTCAAACATTGCCTCATTTTGTAATCTATGTACCAACTCTTATTGTACAATCTAAATATAGTTCACTGAAAACCATATAGTCTCTAGATTTCACAAATTTATTCGGCACGTCTACGACAGCCAACTTAGATCTAAGAGTTACGCAAACTAATTTACATTTAACTGATAAAAAGTATCAAAATATAGTTAAAGAGCAAAACAATTTAAATGACTTAAAGAACAAAGCAATTTAAAGTTTCAGAGCAATTAAATGTATACTACATTTGAGCAAAGCAACAAATTACATTAAATAATGAAAGCCATGTCAAGAAACTTTGATCAAAGTTACTTTAAATAAATAGTAAACCAATATTAAGTATAAAATTGTACATTCAAGATAAAGTTTGAAATTTAGACATTAACCTAGATATTTCTGACAATAGAAACCTTATTCACAAGCTATTAAAAAATCATGAAAACTTTAAGTGATTGCAACTTACAATTTATAGTTTCTGAACAAGGTTACCAGTGAACTATTTAAAGATTGTACGCTTCCTTAATGTGTTAAACTTAGACATTCAAAAACAAACAAAACCTGACTTGCCAATAGCTATAATCCATTATTTTTAAACATGGCAAAAAGTTTATTCCTTCACATTAGATCCGATAATTAATGAACCACTATGCCTCTTATGCAATATTATAATTTAAAACTTTCAAAATAAACGAACCAAAACAAGTAACAATATAAATACAACAAAATAACTTCAATCAAAATCACTACGTGGAAATTATCACTAACAAAGGAAAATATAATTTTAATGCAATATTACTGTAAAGTTAGTAGTCTACTGTATTGGGCAGTAAATAATTTAATAAATTAACTTTTTCGCCACCTTCAAAATCACAGACTATAGCATTCAATGTTCGAAGGAACAATGTTTCAAAGCGCGAAAATTAAATTTTGCGGCGCAATATTGCTATACAGTAAGTCCCCACTTAAAATTTAAAACAACGTTACTGACAACAAAAGTAAATTCAAAAATACTACTTTGTAATAGACTCTAGAAGTTAATTTACAGCATAAAATAAAATAAATCTTTGAAGGATTATTAACTTTACTTTAGATCAAGCTTTCAAATATACTACTTTACTTTAAATTATAAAATATACTTTATATCATACTCTAGAATAAACTACTTTACTTTAAATTATAAACATTCAAATAAGTAATTAAAATTACTTTTAAGAGCAGATATGCAATTTAAGTCTATTATCTAAACAAAACAAGAAACTGAACTTTAATGGACAGTAACCAAACTAATTCAAGAGATTTAAGTGAGTAAACATTAACTGTATACAAAAGGTTGTTAACCCTTTTAACAATATTGAAAATTCTATGACGTATTGTACACATCATTGACGTCAATAGAAATGTTATAGTAACATTTCCCTATTATATATCAATAAAAAGACAGTTCCATGTTCTACATGGGTGTGTCTTAGGAATGACATGCAACACAGGAGGAACTATAGGATATCCGCTAACTGAAATAATAGCTACTAAATTAGTCTTATTTCCATTTATTTGGATAAGTTACTTTGTCTTTGCAAGTTTATCTTTTTACTTTACTAAAAGTTCTCAATAAGGAATGGATTTTATTTTTGCTTTAAATGTAAAACACTTAACATTTTCATCTGAAGTGACTAAAGGTTATTTTTGGTTGATTTGCAAGTATTAAATATTAAATCAAGCATAAGAACGAAGTAGAAAAAGCTCCTTGTAAAGCATTGAGAGTGTAGGGCCGTATAATGGTGCAAAACTGCATCATCAAGGTCTAATTCCACAACCCCGAGGGGTCATGTTCACCTCAGGCATAGCAAGCAACAGCAGCAATCCACCTAGAGACTTTAGCACAAGAGTCCCCACCCATTAGACCGTCTTACTGCCGTGGCACCGGTACACCGGTAACAGACGATACCACCTGCTATGCCCTCACCCCAATGGGCGATGACTTTATCCGCGAGGAGCACCCTCAATGTACATGGCTTGATCTAGATAGCATATACTTTTTGTCATTTTATGAAATTTATTCCTTATATGAATGAAAAAGTCTCATATCAGATAAATATAAGTGTTTTCTGTCTATACTGGAAAATTTATTTATAAAACAGTAACTGGAATTAATTTATATTAATGTTATTTACTGTACAAAAAATTTAGAAATTAGTTGCAACAAAATTAAATGAAATTATAAGTAAAGTCTATTATCTTTAGCAATATTTAAGACCGACTAATAAAACACTCCTGTGCTGCCAACTTTAAACCCTCTGCACGAAGGTGCATTCTTAGAAGGTATCTCCCTAGGATGTTTGTTTAAAATTCATATTGGCAGTCAAGTTAAAACAAATATAAGAGTTGGTACTTCTATTACAATATGAGGCAGACTAATATAAGACATATACTGTAGGGCCATGTTCTCAACTACATAATGTTGGTTACCAGGATGATAATTACTTCTATTATTTAACAACTAATCAAAAATATAGGCTTAAGTTTCATCCTAATTAATTTATTCTAAAAGTTTATATTTTAGGCAGTAATCCAGAAATACAGTTTGGCGCTTATTTAATCTCTTACAGTACAGTACGGTACTTTAAATAATAAATACAGTTTTAATTAATTACTTTATAAACTGTAATCCACAACAATTACACATTTTGCCTTTCTAATAAAATGTCCATACATTCATTTACTAGGCTATATGCAGCTTGAAATAATGGCCCCATAATATCCTAACATACCTGGCACACAGCACACCACAAACATTAAACAGAAACTGACACCCAGACTTAACGCCCTCAGGTCACTTGCTCACACAAAATTTGGACACAACAAAGAAACTACCACCACAGTATATAAACAATACATAAGATCAGTGATGGAATACGCAAGCCCAGCCTGGGCTTCTAACCTAGCTGAAACACATCATAAGACCTTACAGACTATTCAAAACTAAGCCCTGAAGATCATTACAGGCTGCACAGCTACTGCAACCACAGATCACCTACATCAAGAAACTAAAATCCTCAAAGTCAAAGACCATCTGGACATGAGAGGCACTCAATTCCTGACAGCAGCCTCCACGAACCAAGACCACCCACTAAACTACATGGCAACACACCCACAGACACCAAGAAATATCAAAACAACACCCAGCACAAGGTATCACACACAATTATTGTCCTCTCTCCCTCCCTGCCCACCCCGAACCAACTTCCAGAAGCACATCCATACTCATATCTCTCACCGATCCATCCACTCACTCACAGACAACACGCAGCTGCATGCACGACCTCCCGAAATCCATCCTTCCGAATCCTCCCTTCCTCGCGAGGACAGAGTCCACCTGGCCAGGCTGAGATGCGGACACCATCCAGCTCTCCTGAGCTATCAGAAGAGACTGGATGACTCCGTTGTCGACGCCTGCCCGGGATGTAACACAGCACCCCATACCATTAAACACATCATAGAAGACTGCATTTCACACCACCACTTACGCCAACAACACAATCTACACTCAATGAGAGCTCTGTGGGAAAGCCCGATCGTGGCCATGGCCTTTCTCAGGGACTCGGGGCTGTTCGGCCAGGCAGCTTAGGGAACAACAACAACAACATACCTGGCTTTAATAATAGGAGTGATGGTGGTAGAGGTGGTGGTGGTAGTTGTGGTAGTGGTAGTGGTAGTTGTGGTGGTGGTAGTAGTGGTGGTGGTGTAGAAGCAGGTCCTCTTCTTTTATCTGCACAATTTAATATAATGCTTAGTTTTATACTTTAACAATATTTAATATTTAATTAATGTTATACTTTAACAATATCGAGTCACATTATTTCTTAATTTAATGTTTAATACAAAAATTGCAATGTAAAACTCTAAAAATAAACTAATATGGAGCAATAGTATTTTAATTTAATACAAATACAATTTCAATGCAAGTGTAGTATTTTAATATTCCTTCCTTTTACTATAAATTTAAGGTACTGTGTATATTTCTCAATTTAAATAAAGTAATAAAATAATTTAGGAAAATTTGCAGGTGATGATTTATTTGGTAGTGGTGTGCTCAGGTTTATAATCTGCTTAACCCCTTCAGACTCGTATGACGCAGAGGTTGCCAGATTAGCAATAAGAAATAGAGTTCTCTCACTCTTATAATTACCTCTCCAAAATTAGTTTTCTGCCCACAGCTAACTCAAAGACAACTGCAGAGGTTGAAGTAACTAAACTAAAGGTTGCTAAATACCCCTGATGGTAGGCCTAACAAAGGCTTAACCCTCCAGCCCCGGCTATGTATTATATATATATTCCTCGAAACCCGGGTGTTTTGGCCGAAAAACGTCTAGGCTAGGCTACCGTATATTCGTTAATCAGACTGCTTCCCGCATTCCCGCGCATCCCCAAGCGTAGCTGTGTTATTTACCTGTAGAATGGCATTAAGTAGAGCTCTCTAAGTCAACTCGTTGAGCTGTGATGATGATTTCATTGGAGATAACTTTATGGCCAAAACAGCCACTTTACACCACTTTTCGATACTTAACAACATACAGGCACACACGAACAAGCGACGCTCTCCTTCTTGTGGCCGGAGATGCGGGGCGTCGGTCCAGCCGGCTGTTGTTTACATGCGTCGGACCGACGCCTCGCACACGAAGCTCACAGACTTTCAACCACTGGGCGTTCAAGAGGCCTTCCGGGTACCTGTTATATGCTTTTTTATGGGCGTTCAAGAGCCCTTCCGTGGTGAGAGGGTTAAAGTATCCCTAGTCGGCTCAAAATTGCGTCATATGTCGGAGAGGGTTAATGAAGGACATGTTTACCTCTAAATTATTTTTTACTTTAATAATAGTGACTAGTAGCATTTAGCCCAATTAAATTTTGAAATTGGTAAATAATATAAAGTGTAGGATTTGAATACTGTATTAACAAAATTAACTATAAATTAAGGCTTTAAGTTCTAAGTAATTCAAATATTATTTAGCAACTAGAGATGCCCTAACAAAATCAGAGCGAGGACTGCCAACACCAGTATCCCCGCAGCAGCTCCAACCATTCTATAAGTCTTTGACCCCTTTTCACATCTGCGAACAAAACAAAATATTAATACTGGACTGCTGTACGGTCGCGCTAATAAGTCATGTCCCAGCTGTCATTACGTTTGTCTTGCTCTGTGCTGTATTAATGTCAGTCGGATGTTGAATAGGGTGGGTAAGTGTAGGAACATGTTTGTATATTTCACTCAATATGAAGAAACGAAGCTTAGATATTGCCGATACCAATTATTGATCAAAACATACTTGGTGCCAGGACATCACTTATTAGCGCAATTGTACACTCTGATACCATAGATGGTACTGATGGGGTTAACTTGGGACATTCTAAATAGATATGGCTCCATTTAACCACTAGAAGCCTATTTCATATCACATTGAGAAAATATGTTTTACCTACGTACTACCGGCTCTGTAGTGTAGTGGAGAAAGTCTGCCTCCCACCCCAGGTGACCCAAGTTCAATCCCATGCTCAGGCATGAAGGTTTTTTGCATACACTGGGATAATTTCCTTTAACCCCTTCTGTACCGGCGATGTCTTTGTTGTATTCTTCTAGCTATATTTAGACTATTTTGAGCAGTTTAAGAAGGATCTGTGGTAGTAATAAGGGTTAAGTGAGATAGTTGGAAGCCTGTTCATTGCTGGAGGCGATTTGTAAACTGAACAAAATAGTCTAATAGTAGCTAGAGTAAATTTACAAAGACGTCATCGGTACAGAAGGGGTTAACCCATGGACTGCTAATAGATAGACAAAATAAAAGTTAAACTATTTTACAACTAAAAATAATAAGTATATAATGAAATAAATTATTATTATTTCTGGATAGTTTTGTATCAGTTTTGGTTCCACTTTCATTATAGAATAAAGTTATAGCGCGGTTCTTATTTAAGTCTATATAAATTAATAGGACTTCTTACAATGATTAAGGGGAGATTTCCACTTGAGTTTTTTCTTGACTCCTTTCTCCCTCATGTTTAGCCCCATTGCTTTTCTAATTTTAAGATGTTTGCCCCATTATTTTGATGATTTTAAGAACTTTCAACCCATTTCTGTTAATTTTAAGACCTTCCGTGCAATTTAGGTGTCTACTGTATTTTATCCTGGCGAGCGATAGCGAGCCTGTAATATAAGAGGAACCGGCTTTGAGCCGGGACATTTTTCTACCGAAATATTTACAAATTTATCTTGAATGGGGCTCAAGGGGGTGTTATCTTAAGCTTGATGGATATCTAGAGACCAAACTAAAAACCTCCCCTGAATTACTAATGAAACCGGGACCGTCGTCAAATCCGCCCAACTCTCCACTCCTCGGTCACTTATGCATGCTTCTCGTCCCGTAGACAGGTGTCGGCAGGTAGAAAGCCCACCACATGGTCCAATACACAGTCACAAGTCGCATCTTTGGGTCTCTAGATGTAATACATAAAAATATATTATGGGCCAATTTTTAAACTACTTTTCAGAACTTTTCAATATTCACAAAAATCGCAAGTTTAATTATATAAAGTTAAACTTATATTCATGACAAATAGTTTGAGACACTTACCTTCATTAGTGTCATGTACAGGTATGGCGGATCAGGAAGTGGCTGCGACACACCAGTTCGAGGTGACTCACCTGCTTAAGGGGGGTGACCTGCATTTTGTTATTTTTTTCCTTTTCTCTCTTTCTCTGGCTTGTATCCATTCGGCCCCATTCAGCCAACTATTTTAAGAAGTTTATCCTCATCTAGGTGTCTACTTCTTCCTGGCGAACGATAGCGAGCCAGTATTATATACAGAAATCCGGCTTTGCCGGAGAAATGTTTCTCTCGAAAAATTTACAAATTTAGCCTGCGGTCAAACAAAAATAAAATATATGCTGGCTCGCTACCGTTCACCAGTAAAAAAATGAAACCTGGATGGGGATAAAAGTCTTAAAACAGTAGGCTGAATGGGGCCAAATGGATACAAGCCAGAGAAAGATAGAAAAGGACAACAAAAACAGGTCACCCCCTTAATATTCACGTTGTCCTTCACTCTTGTCCCAGTAGTGTGAGTGTTGTGGACAGCCAGGTCAGGGGGTCGAACTTTTTGGGCTTAACATTGGAATATACATTACAAATACAGGGAAAAAAAAAAAAAAAATGGAATCTGTCCTACTATCACTTCCAAAGAAAATAGGAACCAATACCCAATTCTAACTTTGCAAATTCAATAATAAAGACTAAACTTAATTAACCCTCTCCGACATAAGACTCAATTTTGAGCCTATTGGGGATACTTTAAAGCCTTTGTTACCATCAGGGGTATTTAGAAACCTTTAGTTTAGTTATTTCAACCTCTGCCGTTGTCTTTGAGTTAGTTGTGGGCAGAACACTAATTTTGGAGAGGCAATTATAAGAGTGAGAGAACCATTTTTTATTGCTAATCTGGCAACCTCTGCGTCATAAATGCGTGAAAGGGTTAATTATATTGGCCAACTAAATATTTCCATTATAATCATATATATACTTTGATATGAAAATTTAATCTATCAAAAAAATATTTATGATAAACTTTTTTATTTCCTATTTAGGCTAGAAATTATGATTTAAAACTTGCAAAACAAACAAGGGCAACACAAAGACAACTTCTCAACTTTTCAAGACTACGAATTATTACTGCATGTACAATTGAGTACCGCTTACGAACAAGGTTATTGGCAAAATTATTTCCATGTACAGTCTGCCAAATAAGTGATGTCGCGGAACAGTATATTTCTATCAACAATTGGCATCGCCACTATCTAAACATTAATTCATAGTTTTGAGCGAGATACAGTAGGGTCCCGCATAAAACGAGTCTCGATTAAAACGAGCGACCTAAAATATTAATATTTAATTTTCGATCAGAACGAATGTGATCACATAAAACGAGTCCGCCGCCAAAGTGGGGCAAATCCGAGGCGTTTTCAATTAGCGCGCCGGAATATCGTACAAAGCGTGATTGGCCGTGACGTAGGTGCGCATTGTGACGTCACTGGCGTTTGAGTCCTTGACGGGGAGGGGGGAGGGAGCCAGTCGGCCATATTTTTTGCCTCAGTGACCTTTCCGTGCGTTCGCTTCTGACGGGAACATACGTTTTGGGTGAACTATACCTGTGTCGGACCACCAAAATGCCGCGACGCGAGTCAAGGAAGCGGAAGTCGATCACGTATGATGTAAAAAAGGAAGTGATCGATAGAAAACAGAAAGGAGAGGGAAATACAGCCATTGGACGTGCATTAGGGCTAAGTGAATCTTCGGTGAGGACAATTTGGAGAGGGAAAGAAGACATTTTGAAGGCCATTAAAGCCTATGGAACATCTAAGTTGGACACAAGGAAAAGAGCCCCCGATGAGAAAGTGATCCACATGGAACAGTATCTGAGTGTGTGGTTAACTAGGAAGGAAAGTGAAGGGGTGGCATTAGACAAAAAACAAATCATGGAAATGGCAAAAACGTTTTACCATACAATTTGCCAGAAGGAGCATTGTCCCCTTGGTGCTTTCAAGGCGTCCACTGGTTGGCTATACAGGTTTCTTGGGCGAAAAGAGATAAGGAACAAAGTTTACAGGTGAATCTGCATCAGCAGACACAGTCGCAGCTGATACTTATCCAGCTGTACTCAAAAATATTATAGAAGAAGGTGGGTATAGTCCTGACTGTATCTATAACATGGATGAGGCTGGGGTCCAATATAAGAAAATGCCTAAATCCACCTTTTTGTCCAAGTCAATGAAGCAAGCTAGGGGGAGGAAAGTCGACAAAAGCCGTTTCACAGTGCTTTTTTGCTGCAACTTGACCGGTACCAACAAAATGAAACCTTTGATTGTCCACACTGCTGCACACCCACGATGTTACAATCACCTTTCTAATATGGCACAGGCTCCAGTTTATTGGATGAAGACAGCAAATGGGTGGATGAACTCTTACACTTCTGCAGAATGGCTTCTTAAGATGTTTGTCCCCGATGCTAAGTGGAAATGTCAGCAGCTGGGTATTCCATTTAAGGTGTTACTGACAATGGACAACTGCCCGGCCCATCCTTTGCACCTCATAGATATGCATCCTAATGTTAAAGTAGTTTTTCTCCCTCCCAACACCACTTCAGTTATGCAGCCCCTTGATCAAGAAGTCATTTCAAACGTTAAAACATTTTATCAGATGAGAGTGTATGCTCGTATGCGAAGCGAGACTGAAACTGGTGTGGAAATCCAACAAATTCTCGATGAAGTTAGTGACCAGGATGAAGACCATGAAGAAGCAGCCCCTCCCATCCCACAAGCAGCCCCTCCCATCCCACAAGCAGACCCTCCCATCCCACAAGGAGACCCTCCCATCCCACAAGCAGATCCTCCCATCCCACAAGCAGCCCCTCACAGCCCACAAGCTGAAGATCCAGACGATCCAGCTGCCCAGCCTGCCGCTCAGCCTGCAGACCCTTACCTGCTAGCACCCAACCCACATGCCATAACAATTAAGCAATTTTGGAGACAATTTACCATCAAGGATGCTATTGATAATCTCCTCTTGGCATGGAAAGATATTAATGATGCAACGATTCAGAGGTCGTGGAAGAAACGGACTCCACACCTGGTGACCAGAACGGCAGGTGCTCAGCGACTCGCGGACAGTGTAGCCCTAACAGTGGAGGTGGCAAGGCAGGTCCCAGGGTTTGATGAAGTGACAGCAGAGGAAATATTAGAGATTAATGCTGAAGGTAATGAACAGTTACCTGACGGGATTGTAGCAGAATTAAACATTGAGGACGAGCTAGGGGAAAACAGGCAGCCAGCTGAGGTTCGAGTGCAAAGGGAAGGGACCATTTCAAATCAGGGGCTGAGCAGACTTTTGGCTGGGGCCGAGTCCATAAAAGAGCTTATTCTTGAGTTTGAACCCAACACATTTAAAAGGGAGGAATTCTGTCAACAGTTAAAATTTCTCTTTCGTGGCTACGCAGACCAACACAACCAGAGAGTTAATGAGCGAAGGCAGACCCTCATGACTCGGTACATTCTCCCTGCCAATGCGCCACAGCCTGCCCCTGCCGACAAGCCCCAGCCTGGCCCATCAAACGAGCCCCAGCCTGGCCCTTCAAATGACGAGTTTGAGGGCTTTATGAGGGACGTGCAGGAGATGTCGGAAAAACTCCATTTATTGGTCACCAATTTTCCCATGGATTTTTTTATTTTTCCCTGTTAGTTTTCATCAATATATAGTGTTTAGAAATAATTAGAACCCTCGGCGAAACCGTTTTCCCCATTATACAACGATCTTAAGACACGCCGCCCGATAGTGGGGAGGGCTATGAAGTACAGGGAAAATGAGGGGTTAAATGCGTAAAACGGCGATACAAACGTATTCAAGCAAAACTTGGCTCGGGTTTGAAGGTATTTCAAAGGTCTAAAACCCAATATTTCGAAAACCCGAGCCAAGTTTTGGTCAAAGCTGGCTCGGATTTTGCGAGTTTGTAGACAACAAAATGACAGTAACCTCATTTAGAAATTTGGCTCAGGTTTCCCAAAATTACAAAGCCATAAAACCCGAATTTTGGAAAACCCGAGCCATGTTTTGGCCAAAGCTGGCTCGGATTTTGCGAGTTTGTAAACAAACAAATGACAGTAACCTTATTTAGAAATTTGGCTCAGGTTTCCCAAAATTGCAAAGCCATAAAACCCGAATTTTGAACAACCCGAGCCAGGTTTTGGCCAAAGCTGGCTCGGATTTTGCGAGTTTGTAGACAAACAAATGACAGTAACCTCATTTAGAAATTTGGCTCAGGTTTCCCGAAATTGCAAAGCCATAAAACCCGAGCCATGTTTTGGGAAAATTGTCTCTGATTTTGCGAGTTTTAAGAGTAAACAAATTACACTAACCTAATTTCGATTTTTGGCTCATGTTAAGCTATCATAGTGTTTACAAGCCTATACCCCTTTGAAAGGACATTAGCCTAACCTAACAACCTTACCTAACCTATCCTAGTATTATGGGTGGGGGCTGCCGCCCCCACACCCCCGCTATTTGCATCTTTGACAGATTGTTTGTGTATTTGTCTGTGAAAAGGGGGTAATTGTTTAGTGTATGGCCTGCTAAAGAAAATGGATTTTTGAGCACAGACTAAACCAAATGTTCACTACTGTATTTACATAGCTGGTCATTAACCTAACCTAACCTAACCTAACCTAACCTAACCTAACCTAACTAAGGTAACCTGGGCATCCTGGGGGCTGCTGCCCCCAGACCCCCGCTGGTCTTGGGATGAAAAGTGATAAAAAACACATATCTCTTACCTCATTATTCAAAGTTTTGTATTTGGTTTAATATACACTTACCAGGTCATTTGAACAGTTATATTGCTTCTATATATCATATAATACACCATAGAATACGTTTTTAATAACTAGAAAAAAAAAAAAAAAGAGTACTTCGATTAAACAATTACGGAAATACCTTAAAACACGAGCCAAGTTTTGCTTAAATAAATTTGTTTTCGCCGTTTTTAAACCCGCGAAAATAAGAAAGCGTAATTGCATACCATATTGAGATGTGGAGGGAGTAGGTGAGGAAGAGATGCGTCCACGTTTTCGACGAGGAGTTACGACGAGTAGTGGTTTTATTTAAAAACCAATAATGACCGCATCGCCACTGGTCTGCCGGTTCATAATAGTAACATTCGTTTGAGCAGAGTTTGCAGGAAACAGAGGTAGGCAAACAACCATGGTCAGTAAAAACCTTAAGGGCTGCACTATTGTTCCTTGTAGTGTCAATAATCACTGAATGTGGGAGGGGTGAACAACCATTACAAGCGGCGTCCATGACTAAAGTGAGGAGAGACTTAAATGAAGGTGTGTAGCTGTGATTGGTTCAGTGCAATGATGTAATCAAGGTCAATAAACTCACCTGATAGGTTGCTGGTTGTATGCGTGACGGAATCTATGAGTTTAATGACGTGGTCAGAAAAAAACCCCAATAAGAATCCAGAAGTGTCTCGTGACGTATTGCGCAGGAGTTAGGAAATGAAACTCAGTATTTCCAATGAAGATTGGCAGATGGCGTGATAGTATTACAAAAGTTGAAGGATAGAGCTCTCCAGTTCACGAAAAAATGGCGTCGCTGAAAGCCGCGCCGTCTATAAGAGAGTATTGACAACCGTTTTACGGTAGGTAGACATGTTGTTACCGTTTTTTTTAATAGGTTTTGCCGAGGGTTGAAACTAATTTTAATATGATGCTTAGAGCATATAGATTCCATATCTGTCTTCAAATATGTCAAAATAATTGGTGACCAATAAATGGAGTTATACTGAGATGTCTGGCACACGTTCACTCACCACCCTCAGAGCTCTGGGTCACACGGCGTCGTCTTCCGACGGCGATGAGTGACCTCCCAGATGCCTCGGAACCCCTCGCCCCCTGTACATAATCCCCATTAGATTTAAGGTAAGCTACAATATGCCTATTTTATCATTTTTATTTATAACTTATCACTTATATATGTTTTGGTATGCATTAAACAAAAAAAAAACACGGAAACAAGTGACCCATCGACCAATATCCATTTTCCCCATAGGTTACGTGTTTCACATAAAGCGTGTTCACATAAAGCGACCTCGTTTATCGACCATATACTCGTTTTATGCGAGACCCTACTGTATGCAGCACACGGGAGAGCAAAACTTATTGACAGCGGCGACATTACCGGTACCTTAGGTTAGAGTAGATTAGCATAGATTAGTATCGTGGGTTAAATTACATTTACTATAATCTTAATTTATATTTGCAGAACAAATTACATAGCCTACACATTTTCCCGAGTAAATAATACTTAAGGTTCTTATACAGTCCACCCTTGGGTAACGCGGGTATATCGTACCGGCCCAAGGCCGTGTTAGGCAAACACGCGTTACATAAAGCAAAGGTTATATGGGAAAAATTCCATTCGTTCTGGCCACTTCCCAAAGTCTCCTTTTTTTTACCATTTACCACCCGATTTATCTATTCATTTGTCAGTATTATTACGTTGGCAACATACCTTCATACTAGGGGTCAATAATATATCCAATTAAGACCATTGGTACTATGAAATGCTATTTATTTGACACTAAAACAATGCTGCTCAGCTGTAGTTCAACAATAACAAACCATATGTCGTCTGCGTGTGAGGCAGGTGGCGGCAGCTTGGCTAAACTTGCCAACAATCTACCGCTTTCATTGGAGTTATAGTTTAATGTATTTTTCTTTGGCTTTTACTATTATAAATATTATTTGGTAAAATTAAATTAAATTCCATAGAGTAAATTATAATAAAATTGTATTGCATACAGAAATAACTCTGGTTTAGACATAGCCACACAACATACACACACACACACAAACTGACTCAACAATAACACAATTTCGGTCACTCTGAAAATCAGCTGATGAATCTGAGTTTCAAATTAACTTGCATTGAAAGTATATGCGTCGTATAAGGCCATCCATGGTTTTGGAGGGTTACCTGAGGGCTGACTATTTTATTTCTCAAAAGTACCAACATAATTTCTCTACTTAAAACTAATACATTACAAAATTTAGTTATTGCAGAAGCACTATAATCTACACAGGAACTATCTAATTTTAATTCTGTCTAGGAACATTTACTTTGAGACGGTGGCTTGCCATGGTCAACAGATAAGTTTTGTACTAAAAATCTACAATAATTGACGGTTTCAAGCAAATGCCGACCGACTGGGTTGTGGAACATCTGCCATGACAAAACTTTCTTTAGCGAGGTTATAAATGGATAAATAAACCTGAACTAAGTCAATATCATGTAACTGGTTACTATTCAGGCCAACCTCATTACTAAAAAATGTCAAACTAAAATAAACTAACATTGTACTTATCTAAAACCAGGATTGTGTCCATCCAAGCTCTGTTTTAACTTCGAAAGGTTCAGTCTTTTAGGACAGTACCGGTAGTAGTAGTCTTCTCTGCAAGGTTCCAACTTCAAGAATTCAGCTGTACCTGTGAAGATACTTATATTACAATAACACTTACATTTATAAAAAAGTGAAAAGGAATACCTTGAGATAGTTCGGCCATATGGAACGTATGTGAAGCGAGAGAATGATTACATATAAGAAGGTGGAAAGACAGTGAGAGGTAGGCTACACCGAATGAGAGTTGGAAGGACTGAGAGAAGTACTGTAATATGAGCAAAGGCGGTGCTGGATAGGAGAAGGGGCGTCGACTGACTCGAGACAGGTGCATGTGAGAGTTTCTTTCGTGGCCACCCCTTAGGGGATCACTGGATTTAGCGTTAAGAGTATAACTTATCTAAAAAATACACAAATACCGTATAGAATAATTTACAGTCTTAGGACTGCGAGAATCGAATCGCGTGGGTATATTAGTGGCAATTTTCATAAGCTATAAAATAAACCATTTATGATAAACAAATATTGATTGGATTTTTTGGAAAAATGCGTGAATAGTATATACTGTTTGGCAAGTTATTAAAATATTTAGTCCGCATCAATATGGATATTTAATTTGTTTTGCTACTGTAATTTTAAATTTGCATTTCCTCTTATATTGGGATAATCTAGAAAATACGATTGTTTGGTTAGGCCTATGCATTGATAATTTTTACTCACCATGTACGGTCGCGCTAATAAGTCATGTCCCAGCTGTCATTACGTTTGGCTTGCTCTGTGCTGTATTAATGTCAGTCAGATGTTGAAAAGGGTGGGTAAGTGTAGGAACATGTTTGTATATTTCACTCGATATGAAGAAATGAAGCTTAGATATTGCTGATGCCAATTATTGATCAAAACATACTTGGTGCCGAGACATCACTTATTAGAGCGATTGTACCGGTACCTACTTAGCCTATATATTAGACAAACTAACATTTTGAATGACTTGATAATACACATACTTATATACTTTGAATCCACATGCCTAAATTATGACTAAACTGAAAAACTTCAATAAGTCTTTCAGCCATTTAAGGCGATTATTATATATATAGCCTAGTGGAATTTTGTTCCGGTTATATAATACTAACATAGGCCTAGGTTTATCTTTCGATATTTATAAGTTACATGTACATTATTATTGTGGGTTAAAACAACGATAAATTATGTGTATCGTCTCGCGGTAGTGGAAATAGCGTTTGACAGTGAACAGTAGTGGACATTATCGTCAAAGGGCAATGTATTTAATTATCCTAACCCTTTTTATTAACTCTACAGATTATATTTAGATTTTATGAAACTTAGGATAGATCTGTGGTACCGTACTTCAAACCATTGAGTTTTGTATCCTTTTAAGCGCTAGACTTGCCTCCTAATCTGAATAGTTACCCTCCCCCCCCCCGACATTGACACTAGGTTAAGCACCGACGCTAGGTATAGTACGGACGCTAGGTATAGTACCAAGGTATAGTACGGACGCTAGGTTTAGCAAGAGATGCAACATTGCGGCTAAGAGACTGCAAAGTAGTAGAAAGTAGTACCGGTACCCCACGAAAGATTAGAGTAAACTTGGTCATGGAATAGAGTGAACTTAATTAAATTAACTCCCTAAAACTTAAGCGAGTACCCACCCCTAACGTTCACACGACATTTGCAGTACCGGTACCGCGAAACTGTTTTAACCCACAATAAGCTATGTATACAGTAGAGCAAGATTAATTTGATCATGATCAAATTATCATTGAAAATAAAGATATTTCATAATCTTTCAGTGTTTAGTCATAATGGAGTTAGCCTATAATCCGAGCAAAATAGTTCATATACCAGTACTAAATTATAAGCATTTGTTCACGTTTTCAAAATTTGTCCTTTTATTTAAAACAAAACAAAATTACAAATAAAATTCAGTATATTACAAATAGAATTTATGAATCCATAGGCCTACGGTAACTAAAAATAATTCTACATCGATTTCCAGCAACCTAAAATATAATAGCTCCATAGAGGAAAGGTTAATCTACGATAATGGGCTACTATTACAAAACTAATTTAATTTAAATAAAATAAATATTAAAGAAATTCGAAAGCAATAAGGGTTAACTGCACCACTACTACTCCTCGATAATGGGATTCCTGTCTCTGGTAATTATTTGTTGTTGATCTTACCTTACTCAAGGGACCCCACAGATGCGCGGATAACTGCTACTTTTCTTATTTTGTCAATTTGATTGTCACCCCCCTATAAAATTTTCAGATTAGGCCCTAGTATTGTCCAGCCAGTTCACAGAGTCCATAACAATTTGTTTACATGCTAGGCTCCTCCCAGAAGTTCCCGGATGTTCATTAGCCAGTCAGAGTGGAGCTTCACCTAGTGATTTATTTTCCCAACAAATTATGGTATTATTCTATAATTGCAAATAATAATTATTAAATTATATATAATTATAATTATAATTACAAATTACTATTGTATTTAACAGGAAGGTACGACGAGGTAAGTGATGTGGTATAGGTGGCAATATGCGGAAATGGATTAGAAGGGCATTCTGCCCCCCTTACCCCCTTACGAAAATCTACGGTTATTCACTCCACCCCAACTGGATTTCTACCGTTTTACCCAACCAGCGGGGGTGTGGGGGCAGCAGCCCCCACCCATAATACTAGGTTAGGTTAGGTAAGGTTGTTAGGTTAGGCTAATGTCTCTCTGAAACATTGTAAATCCGTGTCACATCTAGAGTGATACTTTTGTCCGAGGGGGGTGGAATGCCCTTATAATCCATTTCCGAATATTGCCACCTATACCACTTACCTCTTTCTTCCTTCCTGTTAAATACAATAAAACAAATTTAGCTCTTACAGGTGCAATTATAGAAATTTACCAAAATTATTATCTTTTAAAATGGTCTCTTCCAGTGTTTTACATACTGTCTGAATTTATTACCTTCTCATTTCTCTAAAAACTAGTTTTGGGGATATCGATTTGTAACAATACATTTTAACTTGTACCCACAATGCACTTCGCCTGTGAAGTCAGTTTCAAACACAACCTCCTTGAAGGCCTCATGCTAGGTTAGTTTTCCTCACATTTAGGGGCATTTTTGGCGGTATTTCTCGAGTATGGCTATCTTTCTTCAATATATAACCGTAAATAGACCCCTAGGGCTTGCATTACATTCAATGTCAAAAAGGCCAATTTCGCCCATTATATAGAGACATATCCTCAACTACTCAAGCCCCCCCCACACACGTATGTTAATGCTTTGTAAGTGTGTATTTTCTATTTAGAAAGTGAGGAAAGCCCTATTTATTTGCATTTGTATTAATAATTGTAATTCCGATACCTCAACAATCTAGGGGAGTTTGGGAATGCAGGGTTTCGGGTGGGGTAAAAATATGGGTATTGTGGGAATAACTAAAAATGTAGCCTAATAAATACAATTGAAAAAACCCCAAAATGTTGAAATCCGAGCCAAGTTTTGGCCAATTTTCAGAGTCCAAAAAGGGCAAAACCCATAATACTAAGTTAGGTTAGGTTAATGACAAAACTTGGCTCGGATTTCATGGATTTAGCGGGGGTGTGGGGGAGGCAGCCCCGACCCATAATACAGTACTAGGTTAGGTTAGGCTAATGTTAACCACATTCTTGAGTTTTTCAACAGTGAAAAAACAAGAAACCCCCAGCCAACTTTCAAAATGAGGTTACTGTGATTTTGGACTCTGAAAATTCGACAAACACCAGCCAAGTTTGGTCAACACTTTGGGGTTTTCTGCAGCTGAAAAAGGGTGAAATCAGAGCCAATTTTGTTTTCTTCCAATTTTGCCCTTTTTGGACTCTGGAAATTGGCCAAATCCCAGCCAACTTTTGCCAAAACTTGGCTCGGATTACAATATTTTGAGTTTTTTAAAATTGTATTTAGGCCTATTACATTTTTAGTTATTCCCATAATAACCCTATTTTTACCCCACCCAAAACCCTGCATTCCCAAACTCTCCCCTAGATTGTTGAGGTATCGCAATTACAATTAATAATACAAATGCTAATAAATTGGGCTTTCCTCACTTTCTAAATAGAAAATACACTTCCAAAGCATTAACATACACAAATAAAATAAATTAAACATAAAATAGCAGTAGTAGTTATGCAAAATTACCCAATATAACAGTCACTAAACTAATTTAATCTAATATTACTCTTGACCAAAGCAAAGTTAGTTTGATTTTAAAACCAAATCTAAATTATATAGGCCTAGCAATGAAAATTAAACCGATGCAAATTTAAGTTCACAAGCAAAGCAATGATGGCCTAATTGAAGCGATAACTATTATTATACCGGTATTAATTGATCAGAACCAACCACACTATTAGGCAATTTAGCAAGTTCAGGGTATAAAACACTTTTACGGCTTATTGTTGGAAGTAGGCCTAATTGAATTATTTAAAAATTACCCGTGAGGAAAATCAATGTATTGTTTATCTATTAGTTTGTTTTATATAGGCTATATACCGGTATATAATTAATGTATTGTTTATCTATTAGTTTGTTTTATATAGGCTATATACCGGTATATAATTTACCCCTGTAGGCTAGCCTACATTAGATACTTTTAAGAATAAGGTTGAGTTTAGGAATTTAAGCTTATGGATTCTCCCAAGGAAATAGCCTACTGGTAGTAAAATTAATAAATATTGTAGCCTATATGGGCCAGATTATACAATAGCGGGGTATGCACCCCAGAATTTTTCGCATTGCAACTTCTGGTAAATTACCGGTAGGCCTACTAGGCTAGGCCCTATAGCGAATCTATTGGTGCCTATTTTCCCTGATAAATGGTTTCTCATAACGCTGCGCTAGTGTCGTTGAATATAACTACAGTATTCAGTATCCCTTACCGTAGACTCTGACCTCCAGGATTCCCATTGGATTCCAAAAGCTACGGTAATAAAGCGATATTTAACGAGGCACCGAGACGCGGACACAGATGTAAACAAACATGGAGTGTATTTTCGAAACCTACCCAGATGGCTTCGGTTTCTAGATATATTTAATATATTTTACTACTCAACAAAAACATTACGCTATTATGGACGGACAATACAATGTAATTATGCGTTTTATTGATGGCTAACAAAATACTGGCGTAAAAGAAGTCTTCATCCAACCATTCAAAAGTTTGTTTATTTTTTTCAGAACGCAGTCTAATTTTGTTATGACTCTTCCAGGCTAATTATCTAACAAAAGGTGAGCTTCAGATATTATAAAAGAGGGCTAACCTGTCCGCTATCACCACGCTAATGTTTATATGCCGAAGTAAGCCAAACCTCAAAAATAGGTTTGAAAAGGTGTATGGTACCTCCTTAAGCGCGTGTTTTAAATGTGTGGTGTACTCTTACCACTGGTAACACATTTTCATAGATTTACATAAATATTAAATATATTTAAGTAAGTGTGATTAGATAAATTACACTTATAATAAGCAATTCTTTTAAATTGCTATACAAATAAAGTACCGGTACCGGTAATGAACGGAAGAAAACAACTTATTCTTAGTCTATAAGTTTCCCCATCACAGAGGGAATGATATAATAGAGCACACGTGAAATATAGAAAACTACTATATAAGAGCAAGTTTAAAAATTATCAGGACTGAAATACGATAATTATGCGATTCCTGTGAACAAAAAAATAATAATTCCATTCTAAAAGTCGTGAAATTATTTAGGCTATTAAATTTTATTTAAATCATAAAATATTAAAGTGCATTTAAACTCTAAGAAATACGTAGGTAGGGTATTTAGGACATAGAGGGATATTCGATTATTCGGTTGGATACAGATCCCAGCCGGTTTTCAGTTGACAAATCCGAATATCAACAAGGCGGCGGTGTTAGAAGAGCCTGTCTTTAACCACCTGTTTATTACAGCCTTCTCTACACTTTATGTATATTAACTAAGGTTTACAGTCTGGTAACAATGTCATTGTCCATGGTAAAAGGTATGGAATATGAATGATTAGACACCGGTACCCTCTTGGGATTGTGCTGCCACCGTGAGTGCGCGGATCACTACCGCAACCGACATCACTTCCCCCCTTTACTTCTATTCTCTGCAGGAGGTATGGACTTTTAATTAATCCAGGTGGCTTTGATATCTAATTCCACGGCAGTGTCTATTAGGCACAGGTAAAATAATAATAAGTCCAGGGGGTGAGGCAGACTGTATCCCACTGCCTAAATTTTAATTGAACCGTAAATATGGGAAATAAGTTAATGCCCAAAGTAACCTACTAACCTCGAGCGCTATGTCAACAAATCGATCGAAGTTACTCACAAGACCGCAGCTTTCCACAGAGTTATCTTTATATTTTGTCTAATTAACACCTTATTGGCGGGTGGTAGGGTATTTTACACCATACCGCAGTTTTTTTTAACCCTAAATAGGGTTGTTTCCGTGCTCATTTTCATGCATAAACAAGACCCAGAGTGTCAAACAAGTATCTATCCCTGAAAGGGCGTAAACAGAGCTTTCCAATGACACCCGAACCATCCTTGTACGACCACTGGTTCTCTTGCAACGATCGTGCAACACGAGTGCAAAAACCCTAAAATAAGGTAATTTCCGTACATAATTCCCTGTGTAGCGAGTGAGAAAGGGGGGAGAAGGGTGAAATACAGTTCAGTACGTCCACGGTGGTCGTGGGGAGCGGTCATAAGGTTACTACGCTCGTCCCACCGCTCGGCTCTCTCTCTCAGCAACATTACGTGCTGAAACTGGCGCTCGACAGCTGTCGTGCACCGCCACATAGTCCAAATTTATTTCACTCGACATATGTTGCGCACCGCCAGTTAAGGGTTAATATTAGAGTTTCCCATTTCTTGCTAAACGTAAAAATTATATTTGCAAAAATGAAAATACATTAACACGGGAACAGTGAACACTAGAGGTTTTGGTGGGCAAGGAAGAGGACCCTCTTAAGAGGTAGGGCCTAAAAAAAAACTTAAAAGGCCCCAGTAGCACTTAAAACAAGTGAAATGGTTATTGAGAGAATTCCCCTCCATACCATATACTCTCGTGACTATTGTTGGGCCCTGGCATTATATTACCAACTATATCCCAACAGTTTTGAAATCCAAACCAGAAATAGCCCTATATTTAAAAGTCTAAATCAAATTAGATTCAAAACTAGTCCATATCCATACCGATTTAAATTTAGTTTACCAAAACTAGCATATCAAAATAAATCAAAAATAAATAATTTCAAAGATACATGTCAAAACAGATTTTAAAGTCAAAACCAAACTTAAGTCCGAAGCTATATTAAACTCCAAACTAAAACCATGTTCAAAGTCTATAGCAAATATTTACTTACAAAACATACGCAAAATTTATTTGACCAACTAATCTAACTTTAAAGTTCATAACTTATTAAAGTTTTCAAAGCAATAAAACTTAAAATCGTACAGATACTCACCACGCCAGAAAAGTAGAATCCAATATCCGGTGCGATTTTACTATAGGCCTAGGGGCGCGCATTTTCGGCTTCCACGCATCCAACACAAAGCTACACCCTTTTCTGGTGTAAGCCTTCTTTCTTGGGTGGAGGGCAGTATTGATATCCGAGCACTATGTCACGGGCAGAAATCCGGAATTTAAAGTAGTCTGCATCTTACTTTAGTTTATCAGACCTTCTGGCAAGCATAAGCTATAGAAACTGCCCATTACAGTTTCTCAAGTATTTTTAGGTCGATACAAAATATGTAGAGGGCAAAAGGAGGATCCAGAACAATTTACAAATTTAACGCCAAGGAGGCCCTCGGGGGTATTTTTTTCTAAAAAAAAAAAAAAAAAAATTAGGCCTAGGGAGGAAAAAATAGTGTAATCAATTATGTTGAATGTCTATTAAAATAAACTCAAGTACAGTAGCCTACCACATAACCTAGTCTGAAACAGGCCACATTAAACTTCAAAAATGCCCAGGTGACGTGCCTTTTAATTAACACACCTTTTCAATAGTACTGCACTTTATGGCTAGGTTAACACTTTTTGCAGGACAATCGCCAATAATGTTAACAATTAAGTTAATGAACCAGCAATAACAATCAAAACTTATTCTACAACAATCCGGTGACTAGCCTTTTCTAAATTCACTTAGACCTTCACTTTTCAAAAAGTCTCTATAATTCTTACCTGGTTACTCTTTCTTTCCAAGACATTAATGCAAATAGCTTTACACCTAACTCACGCAAATTAAATACAAAATCCGGTTATACCTCTGAAGGGACCATTATCGAAGCCCATCCTGCACCAACCTCCAGTCGATACTAGCCGGGTTCAACGATCATTCAGATCACGTAAGCAATGGTCGCGCTCTGATTGGCTGAGAGGAGGGTGGGTGGGGGGTAGCATGGCGCTCTCTCATCGGTCCGCGCACTTGCCGCCCCCCCACCCCACACTTCTTGCTTTTCCTCTCCCCTCCCCCCTTAACTACTGCCCCTCCCTAAAGACTCGTTTGACTGTTAATGTTTAAAGGGTAAAGTATTATGGACACTTTAATTGCCCTTTCCATACCTTCTTTTAACCCCTGTTAACTTTACATAGTATATAATTACATATTAATACAACATAATTTGCACTTCAATTACGTATATTTGAATTTAGCTCCCCCCTTCCCTCCCCTCCGAAAATTAACCACTCATAATTTGAACTCATTTCGTACATTGACGCTATTTATTCACATCTCTGGCTATCATTAGACGATTTTACTCAGTTTAGGAAGGCTCTCTACTAATACAACAGGTCAATATTATCATAATTTACCTTTTCACTTCCACATGCCCTACCAAACAATCCACCCCCTCCCCCCTCCTTATCTATCTCTCTCTCTCTCTCTCTCTAAGCCATTCTCGCATTTTAGCAACTATTTCCCTACATTTTTCCCTTTTATTATCGTTCTGGCTAACACTATACACTATTTTAATCAGCTTACAAATGCTCTGTAGTAACAATAGAGGACAAAACTCTCCAATTTCACCTCCACTACCGCATATCCCTTTCCAAACTACCCCCCCCCCTCTACCTCCCTAATCCATTCTCGCCTCTAAGTAACTTTACGTAATTGGACGCTATTTGTTCACCTTTCTGGCTAGCAATAGACGATTTCACTCAGCTTAGGAAGGCTCTGTAGTAATAATAGAGGTCAAAACTATCCAATTTCACCTCTCCACTACCGCATATCCCTTTCTAAACCATCCCCCCCTCCCTCCTAAACCATTCTCGCCTCTAAGTCACTCTACGTAAATAAAAGCTATTTGTTCACATTTCTGGCTATCATCAGACGACTTCACTCGGCTTCAAAAGACCCTCTAAGACTAAAACGGGTCAAAACTATTATATTTGACGTCTTCATTCTTACATATTCCTTTCAAACTATTACACCTCCCCCTCCATCAACCCTCCTTTCCTAAACCATTACCTGATATGTTTTTAACTATTTCCGTACATTGACGTTATTGTTCACCTTGCTAGCTATCATTAGACAATTTTATTCAGCTTAAGCAGGCTCTCTAATAAACAATGGGGGTCAAAACTATCCTATTTTACCTTTTCACTCCGACATTCCAAACTACCCCCCCTCCCCCCACCCCACAGACCACAACATTCCAAACTAACCCCCCCCCCCCCCCTTCTCATCCGGCTATTCATATGAACCCCAGCTGTACCGGCGATGCGTGTTTCATATATCTTACTTTAGTTATATTTACATGATTTTATGAAGCTTAGGAATGATATATGGTAGCTAAAAGGATTAATTGAGAAAGTATGTAGCCTTTCAATGGGTTGTTGTTGTTGTTGTTGTTCCCCAGGCTGTCTGGCCGAACAGCCCCAAGGTCTCGAGCAAGGCCATAAACGAGCACCCCCACAAAATCCTACCTGCTTACCACTAACAAAGCCCGGGTGACCGAAGCCACTCCAAGGCAGGGAGCTGAGGAAGGTGCAGAAACGCCCGGGAAACCAAAGTCCCACCCAAGGCCCTGTGCCCCTCAGCAATTATGAAGGGAAAGTTGAGGGGTAAGGGATCAATGGGTAGATGTCCTTCCTATACTTAGTACAATCGAATAATTATTATGTTCCCTCCACCAACCGACTTTACTCCTAAACTCAATTAATGAAATCAACAAATACATGTGGCAGTCCAGGGATTCGAACCTAGGATGCTCACACCGAAATTCAGTGCATTTATCCATTGCGCTACGAAGACAGTTAACAGTATGTAGCCTTTCAATGGGTATATGTCCTTCCTATACTTAGTACAAGCGAATAATAATTGCCAGCCTATGATGAAAAGGAAGTCACCGGTACTGCACGGGTTAACACCAACCCACCAATTGACCACTTAACAGTTTCGTTCTATAATGAAGTTGGAGCTGTAGACATAGATATTTAGCAGAATTACCAGCTCAAATATGATTGTATTACATTTATAAAAACAAAACCCAATTCAACATACTCTTTAGCCATCAGAAACCTAAATTATTATTGTATTTCTATTTACAATCGATGTCTACAGCACCAACTTCCTTATAGCCTGAAACTCGCAAGTGGTGAATTAACTTACACATACATCTGATTAATGAAATGCAACTAATGAATACATGTCTCACTCTAAGGATTCAAACCTAGGATACTCACACCGAAATTCCGCGCACTAACCATTACGCTATCGAGACTCTTCAAAATCAGTCCTTAAACAACTTCTCCTTTTAAGTAATTATTATTATTTATACAAATTTAACCCTACAGTATTTGATCCGGTGTGTGTGTGTGTGTGTGTAGTTTAGACCGAATCACTTTAGGCCGTGGGTCGTTTAGGGCTTCATTTACTAGGCATTAATTCGACATTTACAAGGCATTTACTATACAATTGTGACATTAAAACTAATAGACGTAATCGCTATTATTTCCCTAATTCAAGTAAATAATAATGTAACACTTGCAAAATAAACAAACCAAAACAGGAACGACACCATATAAAGACAAAAAATCTTATCAAAATCACTATGTGGAAATATAATATCCGTCTACTACATCGTCAAGTAGGCCAAGTAAGTCTATATCATTATATTTGCATAATTAAATCGCGGTCCTTGGATATGTTTGCCTGCCAAGGTGAATGACCATTAGGCCTATAGCCTATATATTTACATGTAACACCCATTGAATAATGTTAGTTTTATATTGTTTTTGTTTTTCTCTTTCATGTTTACACCCTGATGATGACAGAAGTTGATATGTCGAAACATTGCTACCAAAATATAATGTTGTTCGCTACCTACAGGCCTACCCTTGTGATACTTTTCCTCTTGAAAATACGCTTCCCTACGGACACCCCTATATATCCTAATATTTACAAAAATATACTACATTGCATAATTATGTGGTAGCCTATGCTGCCCTGGCAGTGTCATGTGAAGAGAGCATGGTCAGTGTAAACATAAATAATAATAATAATAATTAATCTTCAAACTACCCTTCCATCACCTATTACCGTATTTTGAAAACTACCGTTTTCTTCAGTAAGCTGTGGGAGGGGGTGAGAGACAAAGAAAACTTTAAATTGTGATGGGATACTCGTAAAAAAACA
The DNA here is from genome assembly GCA_032716605.1 of Paralithodes platypus. Taxonomy (NCBI): domain Eukaryota; kingdom Metazoa; phylum Arthropoda; class Malacostraca; order Decapoda; family Lithodidae; genus Paralithodes; species Paralithodes platypus. The sequence continues at coordinate 38,106,183 of CM064516.1, read as the reverse complement.
CTGTTCACAACTCACGCCAGATGCGTGATGCTAATCCTGAGAACTAATTATCTATGACTTGCAAATATTCGGTCTTTTTGTTTGCCAGAAACGTGTTATGAAAGTGTTGTGATGTGTACATAATGTATTAGAAAGTTTCAGATAAGTAGGCTATCAAAGAGAAGATATTTGTCTGAATTTTTCTAACACATGTCCTTAATCTAGTAACTATTTGTGTGATGGTTGTGGACGAATATCCATGGTCTGCAGCCATCGTAAGACTTATTGGCATTCTAACAAAGATAATTATATAATTTAGGGTCTACATAAAAAAAAAAAACATTCATGTAACGGGGGGGGGGGGGGGATGGAGTATCTCTCCTTCTTCTGCGAACAACAAGAGAGAGAGAGGGAGGGAGAGACAGAAGAAGAATAGATTAAGCTGCGAAGGTGGAAAATAGGTACTCAAGGATAGAAAGGAAGAGATGACGACAAACCCGTTATTGCATTCTAATTAACGAGAGGACAACCCTGTTTGGTTGACCCACATCCAACATCCTTCGAGGAAGGGGAAGGACTGCAACTCCGACACGATGATAAGACCAAAGAACCACAAAAACCCCACTGAGACCTAGCATATTCTCTACTTTCTAGATATCACATAAGGATGTTTTTGGGAACGGTAATTCATTCGAATTATTTGATCGCCCACCTTCAGGTGAACTGGCCGTCCCCATGGTTTTCTTATTCTTTATGCAATCGTGACTCATGCTCATTATTCAGGTACATTAGGACAGTAGGATAAATCGGAGGCTAGCAAAGACCAATCAAGAACTTCACCTTCCATGTTGGCTGACAAGACTTTGACTCTCGGTTAGGCTACTGGTACTACTCTTAGACCAATTTAATACTGACAGCTCCGATTTACCCTCCTGACAACACATTTAGATCCAAATAGGTACGGGAGGATAGATACAAACATATTGCAGTAATCTTAAGCTTGATATTAATAGAAGGAACATTTTACCGTTTACAACTCTTAACATTGGTACCGTATGGTCTGTATCTAATTATCTCTATACCATTAACCTGGGACCAATCCATTACCGTACTGGGACAGTCTCTTAACCTAGGAGTAGGACTCGAACCTTGCTGTCTGTATCCACCCCATTCCTCTCAGTATTAAAATCCCAATTCCGCTAGATACCGGTATCGGCCAGGCTTGCCTTTACGTCTCTTCGGCCTACCGTATCCTGGGGTATAGGGGGTAATCATACGTCTTCCTGCGGTCCTTGAACCCTCGTACAGTACACGAGTTCAGCATCCTGCACTCAGCCAATGGGAGGGGTGAATCTCCGATTCTCCGCCATCAGCAATTCAGCATCACATCGACTCCGTCCCAAACTGGTTCCCTGGTAAGTCGAATAAATTCTTAACCCACGGTTGACATATAGCTAATCCTTAATAATGGGGTTAATCAATATCCTAATTATGGTACACAGTAATACTAAACAAATACATATAAAAAAATATAGGTTAATATAAACATATAAAAATACATGGATTCCTATTAACGTATAAAAATAGATGAGCTAATATAAGTACAGAAATACAATGACAGATCAAATTATGACATTACAGTACTGTACCGAAATAATCTCTTAAGGCATCCAAAGATCCTCTCATTAAGTACAGGTACATATGTTACTCAGCAGTACTCTACACACAATTGGGAATACATAATTACACCGCATATCTATGGAGTCAAATCAATACAATAATGGCATAAATCAAAGGTAATTGTCATGGTCAAACTTAACAGGTTGGACTGCTCAATACAGAGGGTGCTATACAAGGCTCAAACAAAGCTAAACGTTATTTCTACTGTAACTCGAGTAACTTATCCCCTGAAATCAGCTGCCCAGAATCTCACTACAGCGTTCCATCCCTTGCAAGGCAACTCTGTTCATTAGACCATGTCAAACATAATTATATCATAGCAATCAATATTCATAATACACTCAAAAAGCACAATAATTAATAATAGCCTACTGTACTTCCAATTAGGTGAAAGTTAGGTAGCCTAATTAAAAATGTAAAATCATATAACCTACCATAATAATTCAGCAAGTACCCATACCTAAACGACCTTTTCACTAGTTAACTTTAAGTAACAAAAGGTAAGAACAAAATAATAATCTGAAATAAACCCGACCCAATGGGGGTCCGAAATTTGACAGTACTGGGGTTGGGAAATGAGGACCTCTAAATCAAGATAACAAGTAACTCTTTACACTATAACCCAGTAAAAACATTTAAAATGAAAAACAATAACCAGGCCTAGGAGACGTTAGTTATAAATACTTATCTGAATAGGCCTAACTTTGGAACGTCGGAGACACGACAGGTAAACAAAACTCAAGGACACGATCTCAAACGAATGTCCTTTCCTGATTTACACGTTAAAATACAATCATATTTACCAAAATGCATGGTTTTATAAACTCAAAGTAATGAACAAGTTCTAAACATACAATACAACTGCTACATTAGTAATTTACTCAACCTGGTCGTCTCTCCGAAATGCGAGATGGTCTAAATCCTAAAATGGCGGTCAAGCTTCAAAAGCATTTTAATCAACTTCATCGTCCTCAATTCTACTCTTAACTGGTGTTCTCACACTACCTCAGGATTATGTAAAACGGTGAAAGACAAACTAGCAAAATAGGCTAGCCTAAGTTTGGTCGGGAATTATGGAAAAACACAAGAATTGGAAGGCCATCAAATGGCGTCCCTCTGACTGAAATTATTACACACGAAGTTAATTTGACGTTAATTTGGAATAACAAAGTCTAAAATATCAGAAAAACACTTAGCAAAGGTGCACAGACTAAGTTTTACTGAACACAATGATAATGGGGGAATTTGTATGGTTGTAGGCACTTGGCAGGTGAGGGGTGCCTGTCGACCAACCCGATGGTAGGCTCGAGTTCACGAATTTGTCAATCACAGTAATATCTCCGACATTACACACCTAGTACTTACTTAACTGAATAAGCAATACCTTATAACACTATAAACCTTAATTACGAACCTCTGAATGGAGGGAAAGGAAGCCTAAGTCCGGAGAAGAAGCGGAGAATGATGACAGAGACTGGGGGTTAGGTAGGTGTCTCTCGTAGGCCTGGGGTCACGACAGTGAGGGGCCGAGGGCCAGTGCCAGGGATCCCGCCAAAAAGGGGAGGGTGACCACAAAGGGTGGCGTCGCTTGGGTAGGAATTGGCGGTCTTTTTACACAAGGGGGCATTACTCTAAATTCGAAAAGGAAGGATTTTTACAGGGAATAACAGAAGAGGTGAAAAGATAAATTAGGCTTGAAAGTATTTTAGATAGATTTGAGAATATTAGTTCTCCTCCTGATCTAGGCTAATTCCCTCTTTACATAGACAAGGGTTACTTAACCCTTCTTAAACGATACATTTCCCTTAAATATAGGGAAGAGTGAATGAAGGGGAAAAAGTCTTACAGTTAAGTCAAACCTTACAACATATACCAAAAGGGAAAGTACAATTTCTTCCCGTTACATTCATGAGTAACTAAGAATGATATTGATCCTCGATGTTAAAGCGGTTAATTAAGACTAACACATACCTCACCTGTAAAGTCAGTGAAAATAGGCTAGCCTAAACAGACCTCGGATGCGGAAATACCCTGAGCTGAACAGGGCAAGTGGGGTATCTCTATTGGTCTAACTGGTAAGGTGTCTTCCTCACACCCAAGGGTCGAGAGTTCGTGCCCCCACCAGGGCATGATATTTTCGTGAGGCTATTTCCACATTTAACGAAGTTTAGGTGTGTTGGTAAAATTGTTCAGATGGTTGAGAGTAAGATCGGAGCTCCATTAACCTCTGAAGTGCGCATGGGGGGTATGAGACACCTCTGCCTGTGCGCATGTATTTGAGCTATTTCCATCACTAAAATATTTATTTTACCATAAATAGCATTAATACTTCTCCATATGCGCCTATTATAGGTTGATTATAAAGGTATTAACCTGTTACAACAATAAAACAAGTGGAAACAGCGTTTGGATGGTCAAAATCGGCGATACCATGGCGGCACACCATGGCGGAAGGCGGACGCAAGTTTTGAGGCTCCGGCATATGTTATGGGAATGGACAATTAATTCACTGAATATCGAGTGCATACGGGGCTAGCAAGAAGAGGAAGGATTTAGTGAAGTGTTTGGAGGATATATTGGTGTGGTGGAGGGGTGATATATAGTGTAATAAGAGTGTGTAGTGACGGGACAGCGGTAGTGTTGTGAGTTGTTCAGTTTGTAAACAAACATGGCGGAGGGAATTTCGGGTATGACGGAGGCGGAAGGAAGGTTACAACGTTTTCGGGGATTCAAGAGCACAGATAAGAAGTTAGAAGAGGTTAGTATTGTTGTGAAGGATTTGGAAAAGTGGATGAGTGATACGGAGAAATGGAAGGGGGATATTGGTGAGAAAGTTAAGGCACTGTGTGTAATGTGTGGTGTGATAGGTGGGGAAGGGAATAGGCCTAGCGAAGGAAGTGAATGCAGGCCTTTTTCGGCAGTTAATGAGAGCCTAGAGATGTTATTGAAAAGGGTAGATGAACTGGGAGCAGAGAATATGGCATTGAAGGAGCAGCTGAAGGAATACGAAGGACGTTTCACGGAAGTAAAGGAGTCGACTGCATGGACGGTGGTAGGTAAACAAAAAGTCAAGGATTTGGAGGATATTATGAAAGAGCAAAAGGAAGAAATGAATATGACCAAACAAAGTTTTGAGAGTGCAGTTGTAGGGGTCATGAAGAACAAGGAGAGTGTCGTGAGGGAGGCCATGGACAGGGATAGGGGTGTAATCTTGTATGGAGATATAGAGACTCATATGAATGATAATGGAGTGAGAAAAGTGAGGGATATGGAGACAGTGAAGGAGGTCTTGAAAGGTGTGGATGAGGACGAATATGGATGGGAAGGGCAGGTGGAGGAGATCAGTAGGATAGGTAGATATAAAAGGGGAGAGATGAGACCTATAAGGGTACAGTTTAAAACTAGGGTAGTGGCGGAGACTGTGACAAATTTTAGTTGGAGGCTAAATACAAATGATAAACTGAAACACATAAGACTAAAGAAGGATTTGAGTATAGAACAAAGGAAAAAAATTAAGGAATTACAAGAAAAGGCTGATGAAAATAATGGAAAGTTGGATGAGGAGGAAAAGAGAAATTTTTACTGGAGAGTGAGGGACGGAAAAGTGAGGAAGTGGTTTATAAGAGTAGAAAGGAGGGGGAGATCAGGGAGGGGAGAGAATGTGATGAGAGTTGTGACGGAGGAGGAGAACGGGGTGGAGGTGTCACAGGGAGAGACAGGAGACAAAGAGGCAGACCCAGTAGTGCTAACAGGGGAGTAGGGTACGGACTGGAGGAGCGGGATGGTGTAATTGCTGGAGGAATGGTAGATGGATTAAGGATTATGTTTAGTAATGTGGATGTGTTTACTCAGGACAAGAAAAGAGAACTGATATGTAGGTTGCAGGATGAAGAGGAAAAACCTGATATCATAGCCCTACAGGAAGTAAGACCAAAATTTTTTAGAATTGAGAGGGAACTGGTGGAATATAGTTTGGAGGGTTTTGAGTTATATGAGAGAAATGCTATTAGAGCAGAGGTTGGAAGAGGACTGTTTATTTATGTAAGAAAAGAGCTCAAGGTTAATGAGGTGGATATGAGACAGCAGTATTGTGAGTATTTGTGTATTGAAGTAAAATGTGTAAGAGGATCAATTCTAATTGCCTCTATATATAGAAGCCCAAATAATAGCAGGGGAGAGGATGATAACCTACTGAAAGCAATGGAGGAGATAGATAATAGAGAGAACAAATATAAAATTTTGATTGGAGATTTCAATTTGCCAAGGATCAACTGGGCAAATTGTACTACTCCAGCGGGACAGGGTAGCATGGAAAATAAGTTTATAGAGAAAGTGAGAGATTGTTTTTTAACGCAACATATTGTAGAGATGACAAGATATAGAGATGGGACGCAGGGGAGTGTACTTGATTTGATTTTTAGCAATGAAGAGGATATAGTGGAACATGTTAATGTGGATAGCCCTATAGGTCGTAGTGACCATGCCTGTATAAGCTTTAGTTGTAACATTAAATTGGAGAGGGATAATAAAAGCAATAGAAAAATATACATGTATGATAGAGCAGATTATGAGCTGCTGAGACGGTGTTTGGACATTGACTGGGGGGAATATTTGAACGGTGAAGACGCTGAAGGAATGTGGAGGAAAATTAGAGTCAAACTGGAGAATGCTGTATCCAAAAGTGTACCAGTAAGGGAATATAAGGATAAAACAAAATTGAGGAAAAGAACTAACCCAGAATTGCCAATGAAAAGAAAGCTTTGGATATTGATTAGAAGAAAGAAACGATTGTGGGAAAGATTAAAATTGTTAAAAAAGAACAGGGGGTCTAGTATAGAGGCTATGGAAGTGGATCTGGAACGTAGACAAATAAACAATAAAATAAGGTGGGAAACAAGGAGGGGGGTGAAGGAGAGGGAGAGAGAGATAGCTAGAAATGTGAAGGATAATCCAAAAATATTCTGGAAGTACATTCAGGAAAAATTAACAAGAAGAGTAGGGATCCCAGAGCTGGTGGGGGGGTTGAATGATGGGAGTAGAGCGGAGACTGATAAGGAGAAAGCAGAGGTGCTGGGGAAATACTTTGGGGGGGTACTAACAGTGGAGTCGGAGGACGCAGTGCCTACTATTCCCATCAAACAGGCACCGGCACTAGAACTAGTAGAGTTTTCCCATGCTAGAATAAGAAGGGCTATAGAAAAAATGAACAGAAGTAAGTCACCGGGACCGGATGGGATACACCCAAGAATCATAAAGGAAGGAGGGGAGATGTTAGTAGAGCCATTGAAAATGTTATTTGAGGTATCGTTTAATACAGGACAAATCCCGATGGACTGGAGAGAGGCGAACATAACAGCTATATTTAAGAAGGGAAAGAGAAATGACCCAGGGAATTATAGACCAGTCAGTTTGACAAGTGTTGTGTGTAAACTAATGGAAACGGTAATTAGAGAAGGAATAATGGATCATATGAAGTCAAACCAACTTTTCAGTGGGAGACAGTTCGGATTCTTGCCGGGGAGGTCGACGGTACTACAGCTAATTAAGGTGGTAGATGATTGGATGCAAATTCTAGAAGATGGTGATGTAATAGACGTGGTATATTGCGATTTTATGAAGGCCTTCGATAAGGTCCCACATAAAAGGTTAATAGAGAAAGTTAGAAGCTATAATATAGGGGAGAAATGTGTGAAATGGATAGAAGCCTTCCTGAAAGATCGGAGACAGAGGGTATTGGTGAATGGAATAGGCTCGGGGTGGAGGGAAATTACAAGTGGGGTACCTCAGGGATCTGTGTTGGGACCACTGCTGTTCGTTATATTTATCAACGACTTGCCTGAAGTTATAACTAATGGAAGTGAGGTATACCTGTATGCGGATGACACTAAACTGTATAGAAGAGTGAGGAGTAAGGAAGATATGGGTTTGCTTCAAGGAGATGTGGAGGGCATGAAGGGATGGTCTGAGCATTGGTTAATGCCTTTTCATCCAAAAAAATGCAAGTACATGCGGATTGGGACCAGCAAGATAGACAAGGTAGGATACAGTATGTATGAAGCGATGGAGGAAGTGAGTGCAGAAAAGGATATAGGAGTAGTGATAGATAATAAGTTAAATTTCTCAGAACATTTAGCGGAAAAGATAAACAAAGCCAATAGAATTGTAGGGCTGATAAGGAGGACATTTGTGTCACTTGACGAAGAAATCTTCAGGAATCTATATATAGCGCTGGTTAGGCCACACCTGGAATATGCAAACCAGGTGTGGGCTCCATATATGGTAAAGGATATAGAAGCAGTGGAGAAAGTGCAGAGAAGAGCTAGCAAGCTGGTACCAACGTTGAAGAACGCGGGCTATGAGCAGAGGTTGAGGACACTGGGACTTCCGACACTGGCATATAGGAGAAAGAGAGGGGATATGATAGAGACTTTTAAGATAGTGTCAGGAAAGTACGATGAGGATGTGTGTGAAGGTATCTTCTTGATGCGGGAACAAGAACGAGAGGACACTAAGAAAATTTACAAAGAAAGAAATAGGCTTGAGAAGGCGAAGAACTCATTTTGTGATAGAGTGGTAAATGAGTGGAACGCACTGCCCCAGTATGTAGTCGATTCCGAATCAATAAGGGAGTTTGAAAGTAATCTTGATAAAGCATGGGGAAGACAAGATTTGAAGTTTGATTATAAAACAAAAATACAGAATAGTAAAAATGTTGCGTCTGCTACCGCCGCCGCCAACACCGTGAACGACCGCAGCAGTGCAAGTACTGGTACTGAGCTGGATACACAGGCATAGTTTGCCTTTTTCCAGAGGATCTACTGTAAGAAACTGTACTGTAAGAAACTGTAAGATACAGGCTGGGAGTTACGTAATGTATGGCTGAGGCAACCTCCTTTCCCGCCACTTTTCCCCAAGTCTGGAGAGACACTGTCGATCGATACTCTCTCTCTCTCTCTCTCTCTTGCACTCGCTTGCTAACAGTGATGACAATGCCCTGCTTGCAACTCGCTAATGTTATCACAAAAATATACCACAGAATAAGGGAATAACAGGGAAAATAGGTGATAACTGAAGGAGGGGAAGGAGGGGAGGTAGAGAAGTGATAATTTGCATGGCCCAGGGGCAAAAAAAAAAAAAAAAAAAAAAAAAAATTTGTTTTCGGTGTTTTATATTGATTTTTTTCCCCCCTGACTCTTAAGAGTCTTCCCGCAGTCCGCCGGGGGAACTCTTAAGAGTCTTCCCGCAGTTCCCGGGTTAATCCTCTTTCGGGTATGGTGTAAAAACCGATCCCCACACACCAACTCCCACACCAGTTCTGAAGGAAGCTAAGGATGAGCTCTCCAAACCACTGACATTACTTTTCAATAAATCCTTGCAGTCTGGAACTATGCCTGATCAGTGGAAGCTAGCCAACGTAACACCGATATTAAAAAAAGGCAGCAAATCCCTACCCAGTAACTATCGTCCAATTAGCTTAACCTCAGTTGTATGTAAAATGCTAGAAACGGTCATACGAGACAGACTCGTAAATCACTTAGAGGAAAATAACATACTTAAAGATACTCAACACGGCTTTCGTAAAAAACGTTCCTGTTTAACAAACCTCTTAGACTTCTTCCACGATATCCTCAACCTCTACGATGAGAGTAAAGCTGTAGATATTATATACCTTGATTTTCAAAAGGCCTTTGACAAAGTTCCCCACAAACGTTTACTGCTAAAACTAAAAGCGCATGGAATACAAGACGGTGTGTTGAAATGGATAGAAAATTGGCTCAGCGACAGAAAGCAAAGAGTAGTCATAAACGGTAAGGCATCTAAATGGACCAATGTAAGTAGCGGGGTACCCCAGGGATCGGTACTAGGACCAATTCTCTTTCTAATTTACATCAACGACATAGATGAGGGCCTCACCTGTACAATCTCAAAATTTGCTGACGATACAAAAATTGCAAATAGCGTACTCTCAAAAGAACAAGTTGACGATATGCAACACAATCTAGATAAATTGTCATGTTGGGCCCAAATTTGGCAAATGAGTTTCAATGCGGATAAATGTAAAGTACTACATATCGGATACCTAAATGAGAAAGCAAACTATTCGATGAATGGCACTCAGCTTAAGAATGTAAACAGAGAAACCGATCTGGGAGTAACAATATCGAGTAACCTAAAACCGAGTCAACAATGTTAAGAAGGCAAACAAAATAATTGGCTTTATAGGCAGGTCATTTGAGCATAAATCCAAAGAAGTTATCCTAACCCTTTACAATTCCTTAGTCCGCCCTCTTCTGGAATACTGCGTTCAATCATGGTGCCCTTATTACCAAAAAGATATAAACAAGCTAGAACGAGTTCAACGTAGAGTTACCAAAATGATACCTAGCCTAAAGAACAAACCATACGAAGAGCGTCTTAGAGAATTAAATCTATTTCCTTTAACCCAGCGCAGATTAAGAGGTGACTTAATTCAAGTGTTCAAAATCATCAAAGGCATCGACAATATAAACTGTAGTAAGGTACTTCACTATCGACCAATCTAATTACACGCGGGGAAACGGTTGCAAAATTATTGGTAAATCTTTTAACTCACACGAATCTAAGAATTTCTTCTTCAATCGAGTTGTCAACTTGTGGAATGGGCTTCCCGAAACGTTATAGACTGCAGCACCGTTGATTCATTTAAACTCCGCCTAGACAAATATCTCGCTTCAAACCCGCGACTAACTGCGTTTGTAAATGAATAACTTTATTTTATCCCCCCCTCAGTTACTAACCCATCTGTCCCCTACTAACTTCCTAATCCTGCCACGGACATTAGTTCCAGGGCAGTAATTCCCTTTCCAATGTTCCCTTACCCACTCTAAACCACTGTTTGGACACTTGATCCTCAGTGTTTTGGAGGACAAGCAACCTAGAAGGGTCACTAGATCTGTTGTTGCTTGATTTCCTTTGTACTCCTTTGTACCACATAACCTCAACTACCCCTCATCCTCCATATCAAACCCCCCCCCCCCAACACAACACCCTCATACCACCATCACCACAACCTCCATCACAAAATCTATCACCACAATGCCCACAACACCCTCATACCACCACCATCACCACAACCTCCACAACTTCCACCACAAAATCTACAACCAGCACCAACAACATCCACCACCACCAACGAACACACACAACGAAACACTATAGTAATATTATAATAATAATAATGCTTTATTCCAGCCTCACACAGTACAGAGGGGACCATACTGGGGTCCATATATATAGCTTACAGTAACATAAATATACATAAAATTAAAAAATAAATAAATAATACCCACCTTGCTAGTATGTAGTTCACAGCACTGCCTCAACCAAAAACAGTTACAACATAAATTGAATCACAAACTCGCATTGCACTCATTTGAATGAATGAATACTAAAGACAAAACTAAGACACACTTCAAAAACACCACAACATACATACATACAAGTTTAAAGACTGTTTTGCCCACAGAGAATGTGGTTAGTCTCACGTCCTAATGCAAAAATACACGCCATTAAGACGGGACAGACACAAGGAGACAGGTTATTATACTCATACACAAAAACATTCCCTTCACTAACACAACACAACACACCAAAGTAACTCACACAATGACAACACCAGCCTTATAAATCCAACCCATACAAATAAAACTACAAAGGTCCCGGGTTCAAATCCCGATGTATCAATGGGAAGATATTATTGGGATGGAATTTGTGCTGTACCTAGTATCAGTGCATTACCACAAGCCCACCGAAACGTCAATAAAATACCCTCATTGTTCCCTGATTAAATAGCACTGTATGAATATTCCTATATTCAAAATATGCTATAGGGGTGCAATGCCTGGTGAGTTATCTGCTCAACAGGTGGCGTTGTGTGTGTGTAAGTGTGAGAGTCCGAGTGTAGGTGGTGAGACAGTGAAGCACGGGAACGAGGTGGCTTCAGAGATGGGTCGTTTCGGGCCATGAGTGAGCACCGTGCCTCATGTGAAGGCAAGATGGCAGGTGCTCGTTGTACTCTACGTGCTTCACATGTCTCACTCCCTAGACTGGAACAAGACCTCACGGGCTTCACTGTTCATTGTAAAGCGGTGAATGTTAAGGCTCTCAGCCTATGCCCGAGAGGAAGTAAGTTGGAATATAGAAAAAAAAAAAAAAAAAAAAAAAAAAAAAAACACACCACATACAACATAGTCAACACATACATAGCACCCACTGCATCATGCTCACCACATTACACAACGTAACAATTTATAATATCACAATCTTTTACATGATTTTGTGAAACACTAACTTCAAGAAAAGGTCGAGTCATTTGATCACGTACAGTTATGGGGGCACCAGTATCCAGATAGATTACTTCTTGGTGAACAGGGGAGACTGGAAGTTTGTTTGGGATGTAAATCAAAGCCTTCAACACTGTACCTCAACACACACTCATACAAAACATACTTAACACCACACTACACAACAATGACAAGATGACAATGGTGATGGGCTGGTCTATCAGAGTGAGAACTGAGCGATCTCTGCCATACCCATAGCTTACTCTGACTGTTCCTTTTATTTATATATCTTCTAGATCTCGAGTGACGGCGTCTCTTCCGTGGATTGACCTCCCAATCTACCAAGATTGGAAGCCAAAGCGTCACATTTTTCCCTTGCCCCTCAACTTTCTCTTCATAATTGCTGAGGGGCACAGGGCCCTGGGTGGGGCTTTGGTTTCCCGGGCGTTTCCGCACCCTCCTCAGCTCCCCGCCATGGATTGGCTTCGGTCACCCAGGCTTTATTGTCGTCGGCAGGGAGGGTTCTGTGGGGGCGCTCGGTTATGGCCTTGGCCGTGCTCGGGGCCTTGGGGCTGTTCGGCCAGGCAGCTTGGGGAACAACAACAACAACAACAATGACAAGAAATGACTCACAAACTTCATCTCTGGCTGACATGGACACATCACCAACAGGAACCATACATCCCAAACACATTAACTACCCAACGGCGTCCTTCAGAGAGCAGTCTTATCACCAACAATTTTTACCTTTTCCTCCACAATCTCACACAACCTAAACCGACACATGAAACACACATCCTTTCATATACAGATGACCTCTCCATCACATCACAACACCCCAATAACGTACAAGCAACAAGCCACCAACATTACCTTCTGCAACTAGAACAATGGCTCCTACATAATTGTATGATATTTTCACTCCCAAAAATCATCCTTCACTTTGCTTACCCCAGACAGACACGAATCGCGCTATCACCCACAAGTCACACTATTCAATAAACCACTCCCCCGAAACCAAACCCCTAAATTACTTTCTGTAACTAATGCCACACACATGACATTCACTCCACACAAAGAAATAAAATACACCAGAGCCTTACAAAAACTACATGCCCTCAAAACCCTCACAGGCAAGGACTTTGGCCAACAAACATAAATACTGTCCATATTTTACTAACACAATAATACATCAGCACAACAATGCACTATGCAAGCCTGGTCACACTACACCTTACAAAAACACAAATAAATTCATATTATCACCAACCCAACAATTAACTTACAACTAAACCTAATCTATGAAATAAATGAAACTAATGAATACATGTGGTAGCCTATTCAAAGGATTCAAACCTAGGATACTCACACCAAAATTATGTGCACTAACCATTATGCTATCAAGACAAACCACTCAGAACAAAACCCTCAAAATCATAACAGGGTGCACACAAACCACACACACAAGTCACATCCATGCAAAAACACAGATCCTCCCTCTGAAGACTTATTTAGACAAGATAGGATACAGTCCTAGCCCACAATCCACTTCAACCATGCCACTCCCTAACACATCACCCACCTCCACCTTGAGACATGAAACAAACACCTGCCTAATATTACAACCATATCTATACCAAAATTCCACCCACTCCTCCAAATACCAACACACACAATCATATACACACATACCTTACCCAACAAACCATCAACAACAGTCCACACAACACTATCCTAAACTCTCCACCTCCCAAGATTAATCCAGCAGAAAACGCGCTTGCCAGAGAAACCTGAGTCGCACTCGCACACCTCAGGTTCGGTCATCAACCATCACTACAAGATTGCAAACACAGAATAGATCCAACTTAAGATCCTTCTGGTCTCTGCTGTCAACATCCCACTGATTATAATTATACAGAACATTAAATAACTCCACTGCCCAACACTTCTCCCACACTGACATAACTTCAACATCACCTCACTTAGAGATCTCAGGACCAGTGTGGTAAAATAGGAAAATGTTGTGTAGGTATTAAATAGTGATTAGATGAAAATAGTAATTAACCTTGGCAGACGAGGGGGGGTCCGGCCCCCTGCCGCCGGAGAATTTTTTAAGTTTTTAGTTGGCAGAAACTGTATTTCCTGCATTCTGGTGATGATTATACTTCAATACTTATGAATAGAAATGGAAGAATTTTATTAAAATTTTAATGTTATTTTGTTTTTCTGTTCACAGTGTTACATCGAGAGACGAGAGTTGAGAAAGCATCGCGCATCCCTAGGCCTAGTGACCAGCCCAACAGTGGATGCAGATTGCATCTATTATTACTTAACAATTTAGCAAGTGCTAATTTTTCTATCTATCTATTTATCTATTGCCCGACGCCATGATCCCCAAAGGGGATCACGGAGTCAGAGAGACAGAGTCACGGAGACAGAGTCACGGAGACAGAGTCACCATCGGGGATATGAAGAGTAAGGAGAGTGCTGTAGGAAACTAGTACGATTTACGAAAGGGAAATAAGTCAAAAGTTACTCGATGATGGACATAAATTGCTGTGCCATATTCTCCATCAGGGGATAGAGAACGGCACGGAAGGTGGTAGTTGGTGATGGATTTATCATAATTGCCAATGTGCTGTAAACAAATACACATTGGATTATAGACACGGAGTAAACGCTCGATCTCACCTAGATGGACTCTAGATGAGAGACCATTACAATTCCATTGTAGTATATAGGGATTGAACAGGTTAAGTGAGCGACGTCAGGTTACATAAATTAACAGCACTGTTCGGCTGTCGGAGATGAAGAGGAACGGGTCTGGGGGGAGGGTCATGAGAAGGCAGGGAGTTTCGACGTGGACGGTGGGGGGACACGTCAGAGGATATGTCATGGAAGATAGTAGCTACCTTGGAGTGTGAAAGATCTGAACGTGACTTTAGGTGAAAAACGCATAAGCACGAGGGGTTATGAGAGGCGGTGTTATCAGGGGTTGGTAAACGTCGGTCACGGAGAAAGGAGCGTATCAACGCAGAAACAGTGGATTTAGTATTTACCTAATTGTAGTTTACAGGAGTTGAGCTAAGCTCGTGTTGTCCCGTCTCTCAGTCTACTTTTTATCCAATTTTTTCTTGAAAATATGGATGTTCCTTGCCCCTACCACCTCCTCCTCCAGCCCATTCCATTTGTCAATACATCTATAGGGGAAGCTAAACTTCCTGATATCGTTCTTGCAGGTAGGTCTTTTTACTTTGTAGCTGTGGCCTCTAGTTATTTCTGTATCCATAATTAATATATCCTCCCTATCCAGCCTCTCCAGCCCCCGGGTGCATTTGTACATCATTATCATGTCTCCCCTCTCTCTCCTCTCTTTTAGACTCGGTAGATTTAATTTGTCTAGCCTCCCTTCATATGGCAGTTCTCGGAGACTTGGAACGAATCTAGTAACTGCTCTCTGGATTCTTTCTAACTTGTGAATATGCTTCTTTAGATGCGGGGACCACACCACTGCTGCATACTCCAATCTTGGTCTAATCATACTCTTCATAATTTTCGCTACCATAGTCTCATCCAAGTAGTTCAGAGCAACTTTCATATTCCCGGTGCGGGTAGGCGAGTGATTTCATGAACATATGATATGTGTGTGTACCACTATAAATGTCATTTGGGTGGCCTAATGCCTCAAAAAGGGACTTTGGGACTTTTTGAAATTCGGACTATCAGGTAAATTCGGATTTGGCCTCATTTTCACAAATTCGGACTATTGGGAGATTCCAATTTTCGGTCATTGGATTATCGGACTTTTACTGAATTTGAAAGGGTAAACAAAAACACAAACTCTATCTCACGGTCTCACCTAGTGTAAAAGTTGTTACAGGCGTGCACCAAGTCCATATTGGAGAACTTAGCACTCTGCACCAGGTCGTCAATCTCCTTCAGTGCCAGGTAGCCGGCTTTGATCTATTCCGTGGTTAGTTTACCCAGGGGGGCCTTCTTGGCGTCGCATTGCATCTCCACCACTGCCTCCTCCATGGTTCTGATGTCGCCGATCAGCTCTATCAACGCACGTACCCGGGCCTCCAATTTACACTCAATCTGTCAATAGAGACGAGTACCGGTATATGTATTAGTATATATATATCTGTTGTGTTGTCCCTATTCTGGCTCTGTCTTGAGTCGCGCCCTTACAGGACTGGACACTCAACTTATTGAAGGTTGTTTCCCCTAGATGAGTTGCCGACCAAGGCTGATGAGTCCCAGCCATTGCCAACCAAGGCTGGAGAGTCCCATCCACCCGGCATTACCACATTTGCTAAAGCAACCTCCCAGAAGTTGTGTGGGGAGATTCCACTTATACCGCACTTCTCGAAAGGGTAGTCCAAATAATTTTGTCTTACCAACTCACCTCCTCTTGCTAATTCTCTCTAATCTCTCTATACCCGTCGCAATGCTGCCTCTCTCTCTCTCTTCTATCGCTATTACAATAATCTGTGTTCTTCAGAGCTCTCCGATTGTATACCTCCTCCCTTACGGAGAGTAGGTGGCACCCACCTTGCAACACATTCCCACCACTATTTTGTCGAACTGTCTAAGCAAAGATTGAACCAACTTTCCTAGTTTATCTTCCACTCAACAAGTAAACTTTCTCTCTCAAACAATTTTTCCTCATACTATGACTTAAACTCTTTTTTAGCTCCGTGTGTCCAGACATTTTGACTCTAAACGTACTGTACCTTGAATTGGACTCTTGTCACTCTTTTATCCCCTTCTGTACCGGTGATGTACTTTTCATTATATTCTGGCAACTATTGGACGATTTTGTACAGCTTTGGAAGAACATCTACCAATTAAAAGGCTATATACTCTCTCAATTAGTCATTTTAACTACCGTATAGGGTACGAGTACCAATGGAGACGCATTGCCCAAAGGAGACGCACTTGAAACAAAAAAACTTGCACAGGCATAGGATGAGTAGATAGATGCATGAATGGTGGGCCAAAATATTCTTTAACTATCACCTAATATGCTCACATAGTACCAGCTTATTATTTTCATATGTTATTGTGTGAGATGAGATGAACTTAAAAAATGTCATGTTTTCGCAAATTCCTTACGAAAACCGAAGGATTTTTTTTTTTTTAAAAGCTAAATTTCTTACAGTTCCCTAATTTGAATCTCGTTTCTATTACTGCAGGTTGATAGTGCATGAGTTGAAGTATACCACTGCATGATCAAAAGGCTTTTACTTGCACGGCTGAAGGGGGGTGAGGGTGCGTCCCCATATGACCAGCAAAAAACCCAAAGTCCAATGGAGACGCATTTTTTTCAAATTGATGCCAGAAGGTCGTACACCACACTGGTAACGTAGCATACTCTCCTCTATGTCTGGTATAAATAAGGTTGAGTTTCCTTCACCATTGACGAAGCTGCCTTAAGTAGAACTCAGTGCCCTATAGAGACGCACGCGTCTGCTTAGGGCAGCCGCGTTGGTTCTCCTTAGGTCCTTGTAAATGTGTGTTTATTTTGTTAACATTATTAAACATAATAACCTTTTATTTTATCCTGGGTGAAGGAAACTCGACCCTAATTACACAATACATATTGGGGAGAATGGCTTTCTACCAGTGAGGTATGGCAACAGTTTGAAAAATGCGTCTCTATAGGACCTCCAGAATTTTTTGCTGGCCCTAAGGAGACGTACCCCTTTTACCCCCTCAGCAATTCAAAATCACATTAAGCATGTTCTTGCCACGCAGTTAAATGTGTGTGTGGGCCCTGTCAGCCTAGTGATGACAAAATAGACTATATTTCCAGGTCCTCCACCCTTTTCCTATCCCTATTTTCCCCAAATATGCCCGGGTTGGCGACTGGTGCTTGATTTAAACCTCGTATTAGCATGCATGTTACATATATACCTTCCCTGCATCCTCTAAACTGTTTTGTTATTGGCCTACAATGAGCAATTAGTATGTTTAGTAATATTTTATGTCTCTCTAATAATATATATTATAAGGCCTATGTCAGTCCGTTTTATTGCTTTAGCATTGTCAACTTACGACCAAAAGTACCATTCTTTGTTTCTGGTACCCATGAGGTAAGTACTTACATCATTTTATGTGTGTTTTTGTGTTTTAAACATACCTGCGTCTCCTTAGGACCAGGGGCGTCCCCTTAGGATTTTGCTGCCCTAAGGGGACGCATCTCTTATTTATCTTCTCTCTCCTACACAATATGATATAAAGTAAAAATGTTAGTGCCTGGTGAAAATATAAGCTTTTTGCTATTTATCCCCCTTACCCTCAATTTCCTATCTCTTATAGGCAAGCGGAAGCAACTCATAAAAAAAAAAAAGTATGTAAAAATGCGTCTGCATTGGTACTCGTACCCTATCCTTCCTAAGCTTCATAAAATTGTCTAAATGTAGCTGAAATCAAATACAAAATATGTCGCCGGTACAGAAGGGGTTAATTTGAAAGGAAACTTGATACCGACAGCTTTACCTTTTGTCACCTTTCTAACACATAGAAAATAAAATATAGTAAAACAAAAATAATAATAATAAAACTGTAATAAATTAAATACCACCATTCAGTAAAAAAAGCTTACACATATAATGATGGGGGAGGTGATAGCACAGTGGATAGCGTTGTGAACTGCGGACCAAATGGACCAAAGTTCGAGTCTCCGCCAAATATAATTTTCTTTTCTGAGGTGATCTGATTGTTCCCGCAGTTCTACAACTATCCTGGCTACACCGACACGTCAAGAAAATACCCCCTATACCATCATAACTCAAGAGCATAGAAGATGCCCAACTATAATCAAAGATGCTCTCTCCAAATATCTCTCCTACACAGAGTAATCCAGCTAGCTCTCACAAACACCTCCTTCTCCTATTCATTTCACTAACACTAAACAAGCACAACACACTTCTTTCCAATAAACCAATAAACACATTTATTAAAATTATCACCAATTGCCCATAATTTATCTGTCCTTTCAATTTTGGGAGAGACACTTGTTATAGATATCTTTGCCTTTTGTCTCCCTCATACAAAAATCATGTGACATGTAGGCTATATGGGCGTTGTCATCTAGAGCAACAAATATGAAGCACCCAACACCTCAAAGCTTCACTCGATGATCTTGGGGCCTCGTAAGCATTAGAGGCTGCTAAACAGCCTACAGGCCCGAGGTTGAGACATGAGAAAAATAAGTAAATGAAAAACTACATTAATAAAAATAAAATAAAAAAAACACAGCAAGGTATAGGTATCAGATGAAAATACAGTTCCATGTTTTACACAGTTATGCCTTGGTTACCTGATTACCACACTGCATGCAGTGCAAGCTCTGTAGCATTCCTATCAATTCCCCTAAACCTGAGATCACTCCTAAACACCTTGTTCAAGGTCTTCCTTGATATACCAGCTGCCGTCTTTCTCCCATTGCCATACTTCAAACAAGTCAATCATCTTTCATTCACTCTCCACATATGGCCAAACCACCTAAGATTGACAAAGTAGACTTAATTGAGAGGGATAATGGTAGAACCAGAGGACATGAAAAGAAGTTAAGAAAAACAAAAGTAAATCAAACGTGAACAAATAGCTTCCCATATATTTGTGATAGAGTGGTAAATGAGTGGAACGCACTGCCCCAGTATGTAGTCGATTCCGAATCAATAAGGGAGTTTGAAAATAATCTTGATAAAGCATGGGGAGACAAGATTTGAAGTTTGATTATAAAACAAAAATACAGAATAGTAAAAATTTTGCGTCTGCTACCGCCGCCGCCAACACCGTGAACGACCGCAGCAGTGCAAGTACTGGTACTGAGCTGGATACACAGGCATAGTTTGCCTTTTTCCAGAGGATCTACTGTAAGAAACTGTAAGAAACTGTAAGATATATGAGTGCTGTAGAGGATCGGAATAGTTTGGAGGGTGAGGTGGTGAGAGCAATATATATCCATACTTTTTAAAGTAAAGTTGGATAAAAGTAGAATTGGAGATGTGACAACACGAGCCTAGCTCAAATCAAGTATGCTACAACTAGGTGAATACAACCTACAAATGTGCAGACACAGCACTCCACTGTGACACATGGAATGCCACTATTACATAAACATGGTCTACCACAACATACACATACAATCCTGTCCATAAGCATAACAAAATGATGATAAGGTTCCGAAAGCATTATACAGTACTCAACTTAAACTTGACCGGAACCACACATTGTATGGAGCACTCGGTCTTTAAATCTATGGATAAATTTATGGATGTAAACATGAAACATCAAGGGCTAAAACCCTTCTTTCGTTGTTCGGATTTCTTTTCTGCGGCGGCCACAGCGTCCAGGGTGTCCTCACCCTTGGAGTAGTCCATGTACAGCAAATCATATTTCCCTGGCTCCTTCTCAAAAAATTCACGCATGTCCCAGTCATTTTTGGTTTTATCACTAAACCTGGAACAGAAACAAGATTAGAAAGAAAAAAATATTCATATTTATTCACTGACCCACCAATTAACTTACAAATATACCTAATTAATGAAATCAATGAAACTAATGAATATATGTGGTACTCCAAGGACTCGAACCTAGGATACTCTCACCAAAATTTGGCGCACTAAGCATTAGGCTATCAAATCAGCTAAAAGTTTATGCACAAGCCTACGACATATTAATCATTCTCGGATACTGAATATTTATCTGAACTTGTACATATACCCAAACACATTATGGTAACCTAATGATTAGACGAATGGAAGGGGTAATTGATGGGTCACTTAACCACACAGGAAGGCCTTGTTAAGAATAATAGAGAACAGGTGGAGAGGATGGATGACCTAAGTACACATCATAGAAATACAATAAGGTAACCGAGGGTGGCATCACAGTTAAGTAACAGTGAGAGATCCTTGTAATCATCGAGAAAATTGAGGTACAGTACATGCGGACCGACGGAGATAAACAAACTGGGAAGGAGGGCGGGAATCCAATCAGAACCGAGCGTGACGTCAACGGGCCGAGTCGATTCCGCGGGAGATTGAAAATGTTCCGTGTTGTTCAGAGCTTTCATATTTAGTGTGTCCGCGGAAGAACAAACATGCGATACTCAACAGCGTGCTACCGAGAGCATGACTGTACCTTAACCCTTCCTGCCCGGGTGCCCTGTTAAAAGGACACCACAAAAGAAGGGCAGGAGCCCGGGCGTCCTGTTAATAGGCAGTAAGCTTTCAAGCCTATCCAGCTTGGTCTGAACGCCGAGCGTCCGACGCATGTAAACAAAGCCGATCGTTGCGTCACCGCACCTCCGAAAACAAGGAGACGTCGGATCAATGTTATTTTTGTGACGTAAGACGAAATTAGTGTCTGAAAAGCTCCGATATTGTCAACATCGCGGAAAAATTCGCTCCACTGAAATCGTCATCACAACTGAACCAGTTGACTTACAGAGCTCTACTCAACGCCAGTCTACAGATTGAAAACCGCACTACGTTTATAGATGTGTGGGAAATTTCTAGCAGTTAAAATGAACAAAAACACGGTAGCCTAGGCCTAGACGTTTTTCGGCCAGATCGCCCGGGTAGCCAACACTGTCCTTTGGAGGACCAGCCCGGGCCACGAGGGTTAAGGCTCTGTCACACTATGCCGATTTAAGTGCCGACGCTCCACGACTTAAGGGTCGGGAGCAGGTCTTTGCCTACATCGCCGCGCGACGTGGGTGGGCGCCTACTCAAGAGAGCCGTCGGGAGAGGTCGTCAGGGGCCTCAGGAAAATTCGACATGCACAACTCTCATGAGTTGAGTCGGCGGCTAGTAAATTGACGGCACGGGGAAGGTAGGCTGGCGGCGTCGGGTGTCATTCGGTATGCGTCATACGTTACAAGGGCGCCAGCCTGTCTGCGTCAGACGGCGCTTATAAGGTAAGTCGCCTTCAGGCAGCGGCCCAGGCGCCGTCATAGGGGGGAGGGCATACCGTGAGTCCGCGACCTGGCAACGTCGCACGGGACATCGTTGATAGATGGTTTTGGGGGTGTTTTTGTTTTAACCTTGATGGAGGTCTAGCGAGGAAACTAAAAAATAAATTAATATATAAATAAATAACCCCAAAAATCACCACTGTCCCCTTAATCCGATCCCATCAACGAGTGACTATCTATAAACCCTTTCAATAGTGGTGGCGTCTGTTTTGCCATAGTTCTGCTGTACTTAGACGATTTTATGCAGCTTAAGAACGGTCTGTGGGAGTTAAGAGATAAATGAGAGGAACGGAGGTCTTGTGATTGCTACAGGCCCTTTGAAAGCATAATACAATAACCTAATAGTTGCCAGACTATAACGAGAAAGACGTCACCGGTACTGAAAGGGTTAACTATAGATGGCCTTGTTTTACCAATTACTCAAAAAAAATAACACCTAATTAAGGGGAGATGGGCGCATTTGTTTGCTAATTTATGGATCTTTTTATTATGTTTTTAGTTTCCTCCCTAGATCTCAAGCTTAACTCCCTCCCTCCCCACCCACCCACACACACACACACACACACACACACACAAACGTCGCCTCCGACGGACCGGTTTGCCTCAGTCGGGATCAAGTGTGACGGAGTAGGGGTCCAGTGTGACAGGGTGGCTGTCCATCGCAGCCGTAGCATCTATCAGCGCCGCCCTACCTCCTATAGGCATCGCTCGTCAGGAGCATGGTCGCCAACCAGTTTGCGTGCTACGGCGCATAACGCCGCCCCAGCGGCGTCATTTATTTCTTACAGTAGATCCTCTGGAAAAAGGCAAACTATGCCTGTGTATCCAGCTCAGTACCAGTACTTGCACTGCTGCGGTCGTTGTTGTTGTTGTTGTTGTTGTTCTTCAGGCTGTCTGGCCGAGCAGCCCCAAGGTCCCGAGCAAGGCCAAGGCCATAACCGAGCACCCCCACAGAACCCTCCCAGCTTACCACTAATGCCCAGGTGACCGAAGCCACTCAAAGGCGGGGAGCCGAGGAGGGTGCGGAAACGCCCGGGAAACAAAAGCCCCACCCAAGGCCCTGTGCCCCTCAGCAATTATAAAGGGAAAGTTGAGGGGCAACGGTCGTTCATGGTGTTGGCGGTGGCGGTAGCAGACACAACATTTTTACTATTCTGTATTTTTGCTTTATAATCAAACTTCAAATCTTGTCTTCCCCATGCTTTATCAAGATTACTTTCAAACTCCCTTATTGATTCGGAATCGACTACATACTGGGGCAGTGCATTCCACTCATTTACCACTCTATCACAAAATGAGTTCTTTGCCTTCTCAAGCCTATTTCTTTCTTTGTAAATTTTCTTAGAGTGTCCTCTCGTTCTTGTTCCCTCCCACATCAAGAAGATACCTTCACACACATCCTCATCATACTTTCCTGACACTATCTTAAAAGTCTATCATATCCCCTCTCTTTCTCCTATATGCCAGTGTCGGAAGCCCCAGTGTCCTCAACCTCTGCTCATAGCCCAAGTTCTTCAGCGTTGGTACTAGCTTGCTAGCTCTCCTCTGCACTTTCTCCACTGCTTCTATATACTTTACCATATATGGAGCCAACACCTGGTTCGTGTATTCCAGGTATTCGCGTATTCCTAACCACCGCTGTATAGAGATTCCTGAAGACTTCTTCGTCAAGTGACACAAATGTCCTTATCAGCCCTACAATTCTATTGGCTTTGTTTATCTTTTCCGCTAAATGTTCTGAGAAATTTAACTTATTGTCTATCACTACTCCTATATCCTTTTCTGCATTCACTTCCTCCATCGCTTCATACATACTGTATCCTACCTTGTCTATCTTGATGTCCCAATCCGCATGTACTTGCATTTTTTTGGATGAAAAGGCATTAACCAATGCTCAGACCATCCCTTCATGCCCTCCACATCTCCTTGAAGCAAACCCACATCTTCCTTACTCCTCACTCTTCTATACAGCTTAGTGTCATCCGCATACAGGTATACCTCACTTCCATTAGTTATAACTTCAGGTAAGTCGTTGATAAATATAACGAACAGTAGTGGTCCCAACACAGATCCCTGAGGCACCCCACTTGTAATTTCCCTCCACCCCGAGCCTATTCCATTCACCAGTACCCTCGGTCTCCGATCTTTCAGGAAGGCTTCTATCCATTTCACACATTTCTCCCCTATATTATAGCTTCTAACTTTCTCTATTAACCTTTTGTGTGGGACCTTATCGAAGGCCTTCATAAAATTGCAATATACCACGTCTATTACATCACCATCCTCTAAAATTCGCATCCAATCATCTACCACCTTAATTAGCTGTAGTACAGTCGACCTCCCCGGCAAGAATCCGAACTGTCTCCCACTGAAAAGTTGGTTTGATTTCATATGCTCCATTATTCCTTCTCTAATTACCGTTTCCATTAGTTTACACACAACACTTGTCAAACTGATAATTTCCTGGGTCATTTCTCCTTCCCTTCTTAAATATAGCTGTTATGTTCGCCTCTCTCCCGTCCATCGGGATTTGTCCTGTATTAAACGATACCTCAAATAACATTTTCAATGGCTCTACCAACATCTCACCTCCTTCCTTTATGATTCTTGGGTGTATCCCATCCGGTCCCGGGGACTTACTTCTGTTCATTTTTTCTATAGCCCTTCTTATTCTAGCATGGGAAAACTCTATTAGTTCTAGTGCCGGTGCCTGTTTGATGGGAATAGTAGGCACTGCATCATCCGACTCCACTGTTAGTACCCCCCCAAAGTATTTCCCCAGCACCTCTGCTTTCTCCTTATCAGTCTCCGCTCTACTCCCATCATCCAACCCCCCTACCAGCTCTGGGATCCCTACTCTTCTTGTTAACTTTTCCTGAATGTACTTCCAGAATATTTTTGAATTATCCTTCACATTTCTAGCAATCTCTCTCTCCCTCTCCTTCACCCCCCTCCTTCTCTCCCACCTTATTTTATTGTTTATTTGTCTGCGTTCCAGATCCACTTCTTTAGCTTCTATACTAGACCCCCTGTTCTTTTTTAACAATTTTAGTCTTTCCCACAATCGTTTCTTTCTTCTAATCAATGTCCAAAGCTTTCTTTTCATTGGCAATTCTGGGTTCGTTCTTTTCCTCAATTTTGTTTTATCCTTATATTCCCTTACTGATACACTTTTGGATACAGCATTCTCCAGTTTGACTCTAACTTTCCTCCACATTCCTTCAGCGTCTTCACCGTTCAAGTATTCCCCCCAGTCAATGTCCAAACACTGTCTCAGCAGCTCATAATCTGCTCTATCATACTGTACATGTATATTTTTGTATTGCTTCTATTATCCCTCTCTGTTTTAATATTGCAACTAAAGCTTATACAGGCATGGTCACTACGACCTATAGGGCTATCCACATTGACATGTTCCACTATATCCTCCTCATTGCTAAAAATCAAATTAAGTACACTCCCCTGTGTCCCATCTCTATATCTTGTCATCTCTGTAATATGTTGCGTTAAAAAACAATCTCTCACTTTCTCTATAAACTTGTTTTCCAGGCTACCCTGTCCCGCTGGAGTAGTACAATTTGCCCAGTTGATCCTTGGCAAATTGAAATCTCCAATCAAAATCTTATACTTGTTCTCTCTATTATCTATTTCCTTCATTGCTTTCAGTAGGTTATCATCCTCTTCCCTACTATTATTTGGGCTTCTATATAGAGGCAATTAGAATTGATCCTCTTGCACATTTTACTTCAATACACAAATACTCACAATACTGCTGTCTCATATCCACCTCATTAACCTTGAGCTCTTTTCTTACATAAATAAACAGCCCTCTTCCGACCTCTGCTCTAATAGCATTCCTCTCATATAACTCATAACCCTCCAAACTATACTCCACCAGTTCCCTTTCAATTCTAGCATTTTTTGGTCTTACTTCCTGTAAGGCTATGACATCCGGTTTTTCCTCTTCATCCTGCAACCTACATATCAGTTCTCTTTTCTTGTCCTGGGTAAACACATCCACATTACTAAACATAATCCTCAATCTCTCTCTCCCTCTCCTTCACCCCCCTCCTTCTCTCCCACCTTATTTTATTGTTTATTTGTCTGCGTTCCAGATCCACTTCTTTAGCTTCTATACTAGACCCCCTGTTCTTTTTTTAACAATTTTAGTCTTTCCCACAATCGTTTCTTTCTTCTAATCAATGTCCAAAGCTTTCTTTTCATTGGCAATTCTGGGTTCGTTCTTTTCCTCAATTTTGTTTTATAATAATAATAATAATAATAAGCATGTTACTTATTTCTCATAAGCGCCAATTTTTCCGAAGAATTCACTAGCGCTCGAAAAGAGAAAGAAAAAAGAACAAAAATCAATGCATCAAAAGAAGGCTCATATACAACACACATTTAACAATCACTAGCAGTGGCAAAATAGCCTAAACTCTATAGCCATCTGTCATGACACCTCTCTCAAGATCATAGCTTCTCTCAAAGAGAAAAGTCTTAAGTTGTCTCTTGAAGTATTCAACAGAACTCAGTTGTCTCATGGACAGCGGCAACCTGTTATACAACCTCGGAGCCATGTAGGAGAATGACCTCTCAAAGAAAGAAGACTGCTGGAAAGCCCTTGGTTCATCAAGACGAAAAGGGTCATTGTCATGACGCACAACTACACCATGGTGTGCCGGTGGGCGCCTGAGCAGCTCCGCAAGGTACCTAGGCTCACCAAATTTGAGAACCTTAAAAGTCACCAAACACAACTTAAATTCTATTCTTGCTCTTACTGGCAGCCAGTGCAGTTCTATGTGAAGAGATGTAGTAGGAGTTCTAGGTGGAACACCAAAAATTAGTCTTGCGGCCCTGTTAAGAACAGACTGAACTTTCTTCAAAATATAATTTGGAAGACCCACCAACAGGGCATTGCAATAATCAACACGAGAGAAGACCAATGAGTGAACCAACGTCAGGAGGCAACGTCTGGTTATAAACGGCTTCACCAAATAGAGATTTCTGATGTGCAAGTAACAACTTTTAACTATCTGGTTTACATGCTCTTTGAAATCTAATCGGGAGTTCACATATACACCCAGATTTCGAACAGAGTTGGCCGGTCGCAGCTGAGATCCACCCACATTGATGGAGAGGGCACCTACCATATCATCAGCTCTTCTATTTCCTCGGATGATGAGAATATCAGTTTTACCATCATTTAGTTTAAGTTTTCTCGCTCTCATCCACTTCTTGATATCAGACATCAACAATTCCATCTTACTCCGTATATCAACTATATTTGTGATTCTCACATAAATCTGGGTGTCATCTGCATAAAAGTGAAAGGTGACATTATGTGCACGAAGCAGAAGAGACAAACTGCTAATATAAATTATAAATAGGATAGGACCCAAAACTGATCCCTGCGGAACACCATACTGCAGGGGTGTCGAGTCCGAGACCACTTGATTTACCATCACACTCTGGGATCTACCTGACAAGTACGACCCAAGAAGCAAGAGAGCGGAGTCACGCACACCACAATCATAAAGATCACTCAATAACAACTCGTGATCCACTGTGTCAAAAGCCGCAGAGAGATCAAGCAAGACCAATAGTGAGGCCACACCATTGCAAATGTTCTCAACTAGATCATTATGTACTCTAATCAATGCTGTTTCAGTTGAATGATGCTGTCGGTAAGCAGACTGAAAAATTGGGATAGTTTCATTCTGCTGAAGTAGTGGTTGTAATTGGTCAAGTATTGCACGCTCTAATATCTTTGATATGAAGGACAGGTTGGAGACAGGACGATAGTTCAACATGTTCTCAACATCAAGTCCAGGTTTCTTTAGAGCAGGTCGGAGTAGTGCATGCTTTTCAGAATGTGGGAAGCTACCTTCAGAGAAGCACTTATTAATTATTTTGGAAATAAACTCAACTGTGTGATCATAGACTCTTGGTAGCTTGGAAACATTTATGGGATCCAACGGGCAAAATGTTTTATTGAGGTTTCTTATGTAGGACGAGATCATGTCCACCTCTACTGAGTGAAAGGATGAGAGGACATTATTAGGAATGTGTCGGGGTTGGAGTACAACTGAAAGTTCTTCACCAACAGAAGCATCATCCAATTCCTGTCTTATGCGAGTTATCTTGCCAGCAAAAAATGCCACAAAGTTGGCAGCCAACTCGGCATCAGGTACAGAAGGTCTTAAGCTGACTCTTGTTTTTCCAAGTAAACTGTTTACAATTGAAGCCAACCTCCTCTGGTCGTTACCACACGAGTCAACTTTTCCCTGATAATACACTTTCTTTTCATCTTTGATTTTGTAGACCACAGCTCTTCTGGCTGACAGGTATTGCAACCATGTAGAGTCTGTTTTATTTTTCCGCCATTCACGTTCAGCTCTTCTACGTGCTCTTCTAAGAAATTTAACTCGAGTGCTATACCAGGGCGAATCATCTCGTACTATGATTTTCTTCTCTACTTCTGGACAGTGATGATCGAACACTAATTTAAGTGCATTTCCATGTACCTCCACCAGCTCATCTGAAGTAAGGTTGGAAGTATCAATACTTCCCAAGTACTGTTTTACTTCACTGCTAGCCAAATTTAGGTCTGCATTTTTATAATTTCTAAATCTGATTACTTTTTCATGTGTGAGTGGCTTAGGGAAATCAAAGCTGAAAGTAATCAAAGCATGATCAGAGGTATTAGGGTCAGCATTCTCAACATCAACATCCAGAACACCACCACAACCCACAGGAGAGAAAACCAAGTCAAGGGTGTGTCCTAAGATATGAGTTGGGTGGGACACATGGTTTACAAAATTGTTCTGATCAGTCAACTCAAGGAACTGAGGAGAGAATGGCTTCAGATGAGGGCTGTCAACCCAGTAATTAAAATCTCCACACATCAAAAGTCTTCCAGTTTTAGCAGAAAATTCCTCGAGAAACTGCCCAAACTCTTCCATAAAACCCCTATCTGTGCCACGATGGCCAGGCCTATAGACAACTGCCATTCTTAGAATTTGTTGATGGAGTTTTATTTCCACTTCCAACAGTTCATAATAAAGAGGGGCTGGGTTATGGCTTATTTGCAAGATATTCACCAGAGATGTGGAGTAGACAACTGCCACTCCACCACCCGGATGATCTCCCCTAGGCCTAGGAACATTTATTATGGAATGGGTTTTAGGCAATGCCGCCTGGATAATATTCAGATCTGACTCGAACAACCAGGTCTCAGTGAGACATAATACATCAAGGTTACGTTCATCCAAGATCTCGCAAATATGATCCATTTTGTTACGCAAGGAACGAACATTCAACAGACCCAGTTTCAACCGGCTCCCATGTGCATTTTTCAGTTTTTTGAACCTACAAAATCGGTGTTCTCAATAACTTTATTTCTCTGAGCTGTCATTAAAGGACAATTTCTACTTGAGGCGAAATGATTTGGCGGCTCCGTAACTGATGTGGAGCTCATACAATTTATACATTTGGGGGAAGTCTTGTTGGTGCAGTCTTTTGAGTTATGAGTACCAGCACAGAAGTTGCATTTTGGATCCTCATTTTTCCGATAACACCTGTCACTGGTATGACCAAAGCCCTGGCAATGGTAACATTGTGTTACCCAGAAGCGATCGTATGCACGACATCTCACAAGTCCAACATACACAGAATTGCCATCATCCACAATGGAAGAGCGTATTTCAGGTGACATTTTTACTACCGCAATCTTAGTGTGTGCATCACTCTTTTGCTTAGTGAATAGCAAATTCATAGCTAAGCCATCGTCCTTATATTCCCTTACTGATACACTTTTGGATACAGCATTCTCCAGTTTGACTCTAACTTTCCTCCACATTCCTTCAGCGTCTTCACCGTTCAAGTATTCCCCCCAGTCAATGTCCAAACACTGTCTCGTCTCAGCAGCTCATAATCTGCTCTATCATACTGTACATGTATATTTTTGTATTGCTTCTATTATCCCTCTCTGTTTTAATATTGCAACTAAAGCTTATACAGGCATGGTCACTACGACCTATAGGGCTATCCACATTGACATGTTCCACTATATCCTCCTCATTGCTAAAAATCAAATTAAGTACACTCCCCTGTGTCCCATCTCTATATCTTGTCATCTCTGTAATATGTTGCGTTAAAAAACAATCTCTCACTTTCTCTATAAACTTGTTTTCCAGGCTACCCTGTCCCGCTGGAGTAGTACAATTTGCCCAGTTGATCCTTGGCAAATTGAAATCTCCAATCAAAATCTTATACTTGTTCTCTCTATTATCTATTTCCTTCATTGCTTTCAGTAGGTTATCATCCTCTTCCCTACTATTATTTGGGCTTCTATATATAGAGGCAATTAGAATTGATCCTCTTGCACATTTTACTTCAATACACAAATACTCACAATACTGCTGTCTCATATCCACCTCATTAACCTTGAGCTCTTTTCTTACATAAATAAACAGCCCTCTTCCGACCTCTGCTCTAATAGCATTCCTCTCATATAACTCATAACCCTCCAAACTATACTCCACCAGTTCCCTTTCAATTCTAGCATTTTTTGGTCTTACTTCCTGTAAGGCTATGACATCCGGTTTTTCCTCTTCATCCTGCAACCTACATATCAGTTCTCTTTTCTTGTCCTGGGTAAACACATCCACATTACTAAACATAATCCTTAATCCATCTACCATTCCTTCAGCAACTACACCATCCCGCTCCTCCTGTCCGTACCCTACTCCCCCCTTAGCACTACTGGGTCTGCAACTTTGTCTCCTGTCTCTCCCTGTGACACCTCCACCCTGTTCTCCTCCTCCGTCACACCTCCTATCACATTCTCTTCCCTCCCTGATCTCCCCCTCCCTTCTATTCGTATATACCACTTCTTCAATTTCCCATCCCTCACTCTCCAGTAAAAATTTCTCTTATCCTCCTCACCCAACTTTCCATTATTTTCATCAGCCTTTTCTTGTAATTCCTTTATTTTTTGTCTTTGTTCTATGCTCAAATCCTTCTTTAGTCTTATATGTTTCAGTTCTCCATTTGTGTTTAGCCTCCAACTAAAATTTGTCACCGTCTCTGCCACTGCCCTGGTTTTAAACTGTACCCTTATAGGTCTCATCTCTCCCCTTTTATATCTACCTATCCAACTGACTTCTTCCACCTGCCCTTCCCATCCATATCCGTCCACATCCACACCTTTCATGACCTCCTTCACTTTCTCCATATCCCTCACTTTTCTCACTCCATTATCATTCATATGAGCCTCTATATCTCCATGCATGATTACACCCCTATCCCTGTCCATGGCCTCCCTCACGACACTCTCCTTGTTCTTCATGACCCCTACAACTGCACTCTCAATTTTTTTTTTGGTCATATTCATTTCTTCCGTTTGCTCTTTCATAATATCCTCCAACTTCTTAATTTTCTGTTCACCTACCACCGTCCATGCAGTTGACTCCTTTACTTTCTTGAATCGTCCTTCAGCTGCTCCTTCAATGCCATATTCTCTGCTCCCAGTTCATCTACCCTTTTCAATACCATCTCTAGGCTATCATTAACTTCCGAAATAGGCCTGCATTCACTTCCTTCGCTAGGCCTATTCCCTTCCCCACCTGTCACACCACACATTACACACAGTATATACCTTAACTTTCTCACCAATATCCCCCTTCCATTTCTCTGTATCACTCTTCCACTTTTCCAAATCCTTCACAACATTAATAACCTCTTCTAACTTATTATCTGTGCTCTTAAACCCACAAAAACTTTATAGACTTTCTTCCGCCTCTGTCATTCCCGAAATTCCCTCCGCCATGTTTGTTTACAATCTCAACAACTCACAACACTACCGCTGTCCCGTCACTACACACTCTTATTACACTATATATCCACCACACCAATATATCCTCCAAACACTTCACAAATCCTTCCTCTCCTTGCTAGCCCCGTATGCACTCGATATTCCGTGATTACTTCTCCATTCCCATGAACATACAGTATGCCGGAGCCTCAAAAACTTGCGTCTGCCTTCCGCCACTGTAAGCCACACTCTTCCTTATCTTCCTTAGGTCTTGCATGGTTGCCTCTCGACCCCTTCCAGTTGCCGTTAGGCGGCATACCCGTCCATACTGCCCGCCGTGGGCGTCCCGCCCCTCTATCACCCACGATACTCGGCAGTAGTCTCCCCCTTGTATCGCCACTCCTTCAGTCGTGGAGCGTCGGCACTTAAATCGGCATAGTGTGACAGAGCCTTTAGTAACCGACTTGAAGACACTTGAGGGGAGATGGGCCATTTTTCTGGTCCCTTCTTCCTCATGTTTAGCCCCATTTGTTTTGAGATTTTAAGACGTTCGTTCCATTCGAGGAAGTGAATGCAGAAAAGGATATAGGAGTAGTGATAGACAATAAGTTAAATTTCTCAGAACATTTAGTGGAAAAGATAAACAAAGCCAATAGAATTGTAGGGCTGATAAGGAGGACATTTGTGTCACTTGACGAAGAAATCTTCAGGAATCTCAATACAGCGCTGGTTAGGCCGCACCTGGAATATGCGAACCAGGTGTGGGCTCCATATATGGTAAAGGATATAGAAGCAGTGGAGAAAGTGCAGAGAAGAGCTAGCAAGCTGGTACCAACGTTGAAGAACGCGGGCTATGAGCAGAGGTTGAGGACACCGGGGCTTCCGACACTGGCATATAGGAGAAAGAGAGGGGATATGATAGAGACTTTTAAGATAGTGTCAGGAAAGTACGATGAGGATGTGTGTGAAGGTATCTTCTTGATGCGGGAGGGAACTAGAACGAGAGGACACTCTAAGAAAATTTACAAAGAAAGAAATAGGCTTGAGAAGGCAAAGAACTCATTTTGTGATAGAGTGGTAAATGAGTGGAACGCACTGCCCCAGTATGTAGTCGATTCCGAATCAATAAGGGAGTTTGAAAGTAATCTTGATAAAGCATGGGGAAGACAAGATTTGAAGTTTGATTATAAAACAAAAATGCAGAATAGTAAAAATGTTGCGTCTGCTACCGCCGCCGCCAACACTGTGAACGACCGCAGCAGTGCAAGTACTGGTACTGAGCTGGATACACAGGCATAGTTTGCCTTTTTCCAGAGGATCTACTGTAAGAAACTGTAATAATTAATTTGGCGATTTTGAGATCTTTTGCCCCATTACTTTTATCATTATTAAGACCTTTCGTGCCAAGTAGGTGTCAATTTTTTCACGGCGAGCGATAGCGAACCTGTAATTTTAGAAGTAGCCTAACCGGCCTTACGCCAGGAAATTTTTTCTACCGAAAAATGTACAAATACATTTTGAAAGAGGGTCTAGGTGGGGTGTTTTTAAGCTTGATGGAGGTCTAGAGAGGAAACTAGAAAAAATAATAAATGAAAAAAATCTTCAAAAAATGGACCAGTGGCGGATCCAGGGGGCGCGGCTGGCCCCCCTTAGTGACCAAAATTGCGCCCTTACATCTGATATATACTGCATTTTATCTGAAATACAATACATATAAAGAATATTGTGTGAATTATGGCATCCCTCATGTATATCAGCCCCCCCCTTAAGCCTGAGCTGGATCCG
This sequence comes from Paralithodes platypus, assembly GCA_032716605.1. NCBI lineage: Eukaryota > Metazoa > Arthropoda > Malacostraca > Decapoda > Lithodidae > Paralithodes > Paralithodes platypus. The sequence goes on along the minus strand of CM064516.1, from coordinate 38,072,609 downwards.
CCACTGAAATGGACTATCTCCCCTTAACACCTCCCTATCGGCTGGTTTTGTAACGCTACTACCTGCCAAGCGGGCAGATTTACCCTAAACAAGCTTTATTCCATGCTCTTTTTCATGCATAAAGAAGAGCCAGTGCATAATACAATTATGTATCTGTGAAAGGGCGATAATTGAGCTTTCCAATGACACCTGAACCATCCTTGTACGACCACGGGTTCTCTTGCAACTATGTTGCAATACGAAGGGAAAAACCCTAAAATACAGTAATTTCCTCAGTTTTTACCCTGTATCGGGGGACCAGGGAGGTGTAGACATGTGGTGGTGGTGTCAGTGGCGGGACTATGTCCACGCTGAACGGTCAGAGCCCGCCCGCGGTCCTCCCACCGCCTGGACTCTCTCTCAGAGCCGATTATGTGCTCAAAATCGCAAGCGACTTAAGGCGGGACCCGCTCTTTTGTCCTTGGTTCTCTATCCGACTTAAGGCGGGACCCGCTAATTAAGGGTTAACACACACAGCCAGGCGGTTTTAATCACGTGCCACTCACCCTACCCAGGCATATTAGGCGTGCAAACAATTTGTTTATATATCTTGTAGCTTATTACATACCGGTACTTGGAATACAATGTTAAATCAAATATCATAATCACATACCTTCATTCAGCTTGAGAATGGTGAAAACCTCATCGTTCTATGTTGTTGTTGTTGTTGTTCCCTAAGCTGCCTGGCCGAACAGCCCCGAGTCCCTGAGGAAGGCCATGGCCACGATCGGGCTTTCCCACAGAGCTCTCATTGAGTGTAGATTGTGTTGTTGGCGTAAGTGGTTGTGTGAAATGCAGTCTTCTATGATGTGTTTAATGGTATGGGGTGCTGTGTTACATCCCAGGCAGGCGTCGACAACGGAGTCATCCAGTCTCTTCTGATAGCTCAGGAGAGCTGGATGGTGTCCGCATCTCAGCCTGGCCAGGTGGACTCTGTCCTCGCGAGGAAGGGAGGATTCGGAAGGATGAATTTTGGGAGGTCGTGCTTGCAGCTGTGTGTTGTCTGTGAGTGAGTGAGTGGATGGATCGGCGAGAGATATGAGTATGGATGTGCTTCTGGAAGTTGGTTCGGGGTGGGCAGGGAGGGAGAGAGGACAGTAATTGTGTGTGATACAGTGTGCTGGGTGTTGTTTTGATATTTCTTGGTGTCTGTGGGTGTGTTGCCATGTAGTTTAGTGGGTGGTCTTGGTTCGTGAAGGCTGCTACCAGGAATTGAGTGCCTCTCATGTCCAGATGTTCTTTGACTTTGAGGATTTTGGTTTCTTGATGTATGTGATCTGTGGGTGCAGTAGCTGTGCAGCCTGTAATGATCTTCAGGGCTTTGTTTTGAATAGTCTGTAAGGTCTTATGATGTGTTTCAGCTATGTTAGAAGCCCAGGCTGGGCTTGCGTATTCCATCACTGATCTTATGTATTGTTTATTTACTGTGGTGGTAGTTTCTTTGTTGTGTCCAAATTTTGTGTGAGCAAGTGACCTGAGGGCATTCAGTCTGGGTGTCAGTTTCTTTTTAATGTTTGTGGTGTGCTGTTTGAATGTCATATGAGTATCATATGTTACTCCTAGGATTTTGGGTCTGTGTGTATGTGTTAGGGGTGTGTTGTTTATGGTGAGTTGAGGGATGTATTCGTGTTCTCCTGTCCAGCTTGTGAGCAGGGTTGCGGTGGATTTGGCTGGGGCTAGATTAAGTCTGTTTGTAGTGCACCAGCAATGTAGTGTGTTGAGATAGGGTTGAAGGAGATCTGTTGCTATTTTTGGGTCATGGTGTGTGCATGTGAGTGTTATGTCATCTGCATAGGAGGCTAAGTTTATTTGGGGCGTATTGGGTGTAGTTATATTGTGCATGTACAGATTGAAGAGTGCGGGCAATAGGAAGGATCCTTGTGGGACTCCGTTTGGAAAGTTTCTGATTTTAGATGACCGACGGCAAAAGATACGTGTGCACATCTGCCTGCTAGGAAGTTGGCCAGCCACCTTTTTGTGTTGTTGTGCATGTTTGTGTTGTAGATTTTGTTTGTTAGGTTGTGGCGGGGGATGGCATCGAAGGCTTTACTAATGTCGAGTGTGGCTAATAGTGATCTGTGTGGTGGTCTAGCCGAGTTGATGCCGTCAAAAGCTCTTTGTGTAAGGTCTGTGAGAAGAGTGTTTGTGGAGTGCAGTGGCCTAAAGCCATGTTGTGTTGGAGCTAGGGGTAGGTCGGGTGTAATTAGTTGTAATACTAGGCGTTCCATGACTTTGGAGGGGGAGCAAAGGAGTGTGATGGGGCGGTGCGAGGAGGGTAGCGTGGGGTCTTTGTTGGGTTTGGGGAATGTGGTGATGATACCATGCTTCCAAATGTCTGGTATTGTGTTGTTGTGAATAACTGTAGTTTGATATGTTAGTGAGTGCTTGTATGCCTTGTAGTCCCAGGTGTCTGAGGTGTATGTTGCTTATGTTGTCTAGGCCACAAGCGGGTGAGTGCTTGAGATTGTTGATGATATGCTTTGTCTGGTGATTGGTGAAGGTGTATAGTCAGGGTCTGTGGGGAATTGTCTCTTACGTCGGATGACACGTCGGTCGTCTTTGTGAGGTTTTAGGTGGCTGACATGTGAGAAGTGATTGATGAGAGTGTTTGCTTGTTGTTTACATGAAGGAGTAGAGTCTGTTGTTGTGATTGCAGCATGTGATTGTGTTGTGTTGCTGTTGGAAAGTGTGATGCTGTTTAGTGTTTTGTAGAGTTTTTTGGGGTTTGTTTTGTGATCAAGTGTTTGTAGGAAGTTATTCCAATTTAGTTTTTGTTGTTCTTGTATTTTGTTGTTAGTCTGGGTGTTGAGTGCTTAGATTTGTTGTGTGATGTCTTGTGTGTGGGGTGCTGGGGAGTGTTTCAGTATGTCGCGTTGTCTGATGAGGTTTTGAATTTCTGGTGTTAAGTTGGGGTTGTGTCTTTTTCTGTTACCTCTTGGAATGTGTTTCATGTCAGCGTTTTGGATAGTTTTATTGAGTATGTGTACAGCATTGTTGATGTTAGTGATGGGTGTACTGTTTAGAGTTGTGAAGTGTTGTTCTGTCTCATTTGTGAATGCTTCCCAGTTAGCTCTTTTATAATTGGTGTATGTGTGTTTGTGGCTAGCTGGGGTGAGTCTGGTTTTGGTGGTGATAATGATCGGGAGGTGGTCAGAGCCTAAGGTTCTGACCACCCTCCAGGATGTTGTGGGGGCGAGTTCTGGGGAGCAAAAGGTGATGTCTGGAGATGATGGGTTATAGAGGGGCTTGGTGAGGAATATGGATATGTTGATGGATGTCGTTAAGGATGATGAGGTTATCAATTTGGTTTTGTAGTACCAGCCCTCTGTCTGTGTCGGGGTTGTCGACAAACCAGGCCGACGTCTTGGCGTTGAAGTCACCACCCAGGATGATGTGTGGGGTGTTTGTGATGTGTTGTAAGTGTGGTCTGTATTAATTTGGTAATGAATCTTACTTCGTTCTATGTAGCTTTGTTCAATGTACTGTATATCACTGCCAGAGCCTCAAGCAACAAATCCACTCTTTGATTTGAGTGTGCATGCGTATGTGTGTGTGGGACTAGAAATCGATCATCTAGATTCTATATGGTGATTTTGTGTTCTTTTATTTACTGCTACCTGCGAGATACCATCTCTGCCGGTGGTGGGGCCGAGGATGCCACTATCTCCAGAATAAGATGCGGCTGGGGAAAGCTTAGAGAACTTTTACCACTACTCACCATGAGAAAACTCCCTCTCTCCTTGAAGGGAAAGATGTACGCTTCATGTGTTAGAAGCGCAATGACATATGCTTCAGAAATGTGGCCTGTCAAAGTTGATGATACCAACGAATGGAATGCAACGAGATAAAGATGGTGAGATGGACGTGTGGTGCCAAACTGTAAGATAGGACATCAAGTGTAGAGCTAAGGAGAAGGCTAGGTATCAAGAGTATCCGTGATGAGATGCGTACTAGCAGGCTTGGATGGTTTGGATATGTGGATAGGATGATGAACAAAGCTGGGTGAAAAGATGCAAGTCCATGAATGTGGAGGGAGGTGAACCAAAGGGTGGACCAAAAATGACGTGGGATCGGACCTTGCAGTCTGATCTTAAATAAAAGAACCTGACAAGTGAGGCAGCTCTGAACAGGGCTGCCTGGATCGCCGCCATTAGGACGTGAGACCGGAACCGCATTTTGTGTGGAGCATAATGTCTTTAAATTTGTGTATGTATGTACAGTATGTATGACAAAATTATTATAATAACTGAGTAAAGATAGAGACATGTCACTTTACTGTCAGCTGGAGACAGGAGGCTAGGAATCCTCCTCCCCTTGTAAAATTCTCCTACTCAACGAGACAGTGAAAGGGACAAGGGAATGCGAAAGTGGTCCCGGACCCTAAGAATTAGAACTAATAGGTTTCTGTTCGGGCTCTGTCTCGGGTCGGCCACCCCAAGCAATGGGTGAGTATATACATACATACATACAAACAAAGAAATGAAAGAAATACTATCAAGAGCAGTGGATGTTGGTGTATCGCTGAAAAGGGAGGGAATTGAGTGGAAGCTACCTATACTGCTGTTTGCGGATGATACAGTTCTGATGAGTGATAATGATTGGGAGTTGCAGGGTCTGGTAAATGAGTTTGGAACAGTGTGCGAAAAACGGAATTTGAAGGTAAATACGGGGAAGAGCAAGGTTATGGTCTTCGAAAGGGGTGAAGTCACAGAGTGTGAGGTGAAGCTGAACGGTCAGGCTATGGAGATCGTCAACTCTTTTAAGTATCTGGGCAGTGTGTTGAGTAAAGATGGGACTATGGATGAAGAGGTGCGGGAGAGGGTACAACAGGGGAAGAGGGTTGTAGGAACGCTAAAAGCAGTAACAAGAAATAGGGTGGTCAGTATGGAAGTGAAGAAGTCCTTGCATGACAGTGTGGTAATCCCGACACTGACTTACGGAAGCGAAGCATGGACGTTGGTTGAGAGACTCAGACCAAGAGTGAGAGCAGTGGAAATGAATTACTTAAGGAGTGCGTGCGGAGTTACATGGAGGGATAGACAGACTAATGAGGAAGTAAGAAGGAGGTGTGGTGTGGAGGTAGATGTGCTGGAAAGTGTGAAAAGGAACAACTTGAGATGGTTCGGCCATATGGAACGTATGGAAAGCGAGAGAATGACTAAGAGGGTGTACGAGAGCGAGGTGGAGGGACAGAGGGGGAGAGGTAGACCGAATATGAGGTGGAAGGATGGAGTGAGGAACTACATGAACAAAGGCGGTGCTGGTTGGGGGGAGGGGCGTCGACTGACTGGGGACAGAGGTGCATGGGGGCGGTTCGTTCGTGGCCACCCCTTCGGGGATCACGGCGTCAGGCAATAGATAGATAGATAGACATACAAACATATATACATACATACTTACTGTATACTGTACTGTACTACAAACCAAAGAAACATGCAAGTAAAGAACAGCTTAATATATTCTTTCATCTTACTTCTTCATGAAAATCTTCTTAGCCTTGTTGAGATCGCCCGCACAAGTTTGGAGAGAGTTCTGACTGTTGGCTCCCACCCGACCCCACCTCATCCACACACTGTACACTGGCTTGGTGTCATCCTTCAGCAGTTGGATGAGGTAGTATTTGTTATTGTTGAACTGGATGTTGGTCTGCAAAAGAGAAAATAAGTTAAAACAAAAAAAGCAGTTTAGCTAATAACACATGATAGGCAACATTCGTTATTAGCTGTAAGATAAGGTGGAGTACAGGAATTTGAAATGCACAATCCTATCCTACTCTTTCTCCTACATTCCACGCTGACCGAGAACAACCCTTTGTGGGTCTCAAAAGATAGACAGGAAAACCCCTCTTTCGGTCCCCGAGGATCCGGAAACCCAGGAGTTTCGGGAATAATCAATAGTCAGTAAAATGCTCTTATACTGAAAGAGTAACACAATAGTCAGAATTCTGTATTTCTATTATTTTTTATTTCATATTATTTTGCTAAATATTCAATACTATCTTGTCAAATGGCAAATTTGTTTGAATAGAATATTTTGACTTAAATTTTAGATTCCTAATTCATACAGAATTTACCAAAACGTTCTGAACTTCCCAAATTGACTACCATGAATATGACGAGAGTACAGTCCGGCCTGCCAATATGCGAGTTGCCAATCCGCGAGCAGGGGTCCAAAATAAAAATTACCAAAAACTTTAAAAATGAGAGGATGTACAGTACCGGTACTTACAATATGCGAAAGAGAGGTGGAAGGATGGAGCGAAGAAGTATATGGATGAAGGCAGTGCTGGTTGGGAGGAGGGGTGTCGACTGACTGGGGACAGGGGTGCATGGGGGTGTTTCGTTCGTGGCCACCCCTTCGGGGATCACGGGGTCAGGCAATAGATAGATAGATAGACTTCATGAGCAAGGTCTGTATCTCTGCTGCAAATAGACACTAAGAACTCCATAGCTTTCCTAATCTTCCTATCGTGACAAGTTGAATACAGTATAGATACACAAGGAGATCTCCGGCCAGTCTAATATAGCACTATCGTTAGTGAATGATGTATGTTTTTTGTACTTTTGTTGATATCTTGTCAAATTGCAAATTTAGCTTAATATAAAATTTGATATAAATTGTAGTTTCTTTATTCATACAGAATTTAGTAAAATTTACCAGAACGTCCCGGACTTCCCAAATTGACTAATTCCTTGAACATGACGAGGTGCATTGTTATATGTGCGATCAGTTTACTTGGGAACCAAATTGACTTGCTCATGTAGTTGTGCACACCCTATGTGGTGGATTGTGTTCTTTTATTTCAAAAATGTATTTTATTAAGCGTTGTTTCCACATAGCGATTTTGATTAGTTCTTTTGCATTTATCTTGTATCGTCCCAGTTTTAGTTTGTTTATTTTGCAAGTTTTACATAATAATGATCAAGGATGGGACAGGAGAGGCGTGGTGAGAGTGATAGAAGCAATAAAATAGTTCAACCAGACCATGAAGCAGGATGTCAAACCAGGGTCAATATTATGTTGGGACTGCATTGAGAGTGAGATGGAATACAGGATTATTTTCTATTAATTGCATTGCTTTGGCCATTTACTCACTCATATAAATAACATAACTTTTAACCCCTTCATCACGATGACATCTTTTGACCATTGATTCTGGTTGATAATAGACAATTTTATGTAGCTTTAGAAGGACCTGCGTTATTCACAGGGTTTTATTGAGGTGGTATTTACCCCTTTAATTCCTGGAGGTACTGTAGATTATAACGTAAAGAAAATCGTCTAATGGTAAGCAGAATACTGTAAGATGAAAACTACGTCCTCGTGTTGAGGGGGTTAACTTGCGTATCTAAATAATTATGACTAAAATTAAGGGCGTGGGGTGAATAGTCTCGCATTTGATAGCTATCTATTGATTGCCGGACGTCGTGATCCCCAAAGGGGTAGCTACGAATGAAACGCCCCAATGCACCTCTGTCCCTAGTCAGTCTACGCCTCTCCTCCCATCCAACACCGCTTTCACGCATATACGGTATATACTTCTTAACTCCATCCTTCCACCCCTCTCTCGGTCTAGTTCTCCGTCCTTCCACCTAACTCTAGTACACTCTCTAGTCATTCTCTCGTATTTGATAGCCTGTGAGTCCAAAGAATGGTGATGGTGAAAGTCAGTGTCACAGATAATCTCACTTGACCATGACTGCACTCACATTAAATCTGTGTATTTACCTAATTGCCTAATTGTAGTTTACAGGAATTGAGCTAAGCTCGTGTTGTCCCGTCTCTAAGTCTACTTTCATCCAATTTTTTCTTGAAAATATGGATGTTCCTTGCCCCTACCACTTCCTCCTTCAGCCTATTTCATTTGTCAATACATCTATAGGGGAAGCTAAACTTCCTGATATCGTTCTTGCAGCTAGGTCTTTTTACTTTGTAGCTGTGGCCTCTAGTTATTCCTGTATCCATAATTATTATATCCTCCCAATCCAGCCTCTGCAGCCCTAGGGTGCATTTGTACATCATTATCATGTCTCCCCTCTCTCTCCTCTTTTTTAGACTCGGTAGATTTAATTTGTCTAGTCTCCCTTCATATGGCAGTTCTCTGTGTGGGAGTCTCTTTAATCTCTTCCCCACCAGATGCCATTTAAGGCAAGAAATGAAGCTGGAAAAAATGTGTTAGTCTGTGATGGTTAGACATCCCTTTTGAGTGTTGTACTGGAAAATTGTATAGGAGTTTGGAATTCACTAAAATTATTTTAATGTTTTGAAATATTGGAGTATAAAATTAGTATGTAAGAGCATGAACATTGTATGTATGTATGTACTGTATATACTTAGGCACATACCCCACTGCTGGGGGTGGCCGACACGAGACAGAGCCTGAACAGAAACCTTTAAAGTTCCAATTCTTAGGGTCCGGGACTACTTTCGCATTCCCTCGCCCCTTTGTCTCGTTGAGTAGGAGAATTTTACAAGGGGAGGATTTCTAGCCTCCTGCCCCCATGAGCATTGTAATATTTCTAATTATTGGAGTACAAAAGTAATATGCTAAGAGCATGAGCTAAACATTTAAAATTTGCTATCCCGGAGCTGAAAATTACACTTTTTCAATATATTCTCACCATCGATAGCTACTGTGACTTCGATGGTGATTTTCTTTACAGGCTGATCAAATTCCTTCTGGTGTTGCCTGTATGCTTCAATAAGCAGCTTCACTGCTGACTCGGTCTATTCTGAAGTTTCTGCAATAAATAAAGTCACTGTGACGAATAGTGGGTATAAGATGTACAGTCATGGTTACATACCGGTAAAGGTGTATTTAGACTGAAGTCTCTTGAAGTTGTTTATAGAGTAAAACCATGCCCACCCGGGGCTTGGCCATCCAGAAACCCAAGATTTCCGGATGAGCATTATAATTTGGATTCCTTACTCAAACTTCCGGAAAAATTCTGAAGTCTGAGTAATATACGGTAGTGAGGAAATGTAAGATATTGTCCGGACTATATTACTCAAACTTCCAGTCTGAGTGTGAAGCATGGACTTTTAGCACTTCTAGATAGGGTGTTCCCCCAATTAGTTGGGCAAGGTATTACTGTAGCTAGCACAGGCACTCTTCATTAAATTGTATTAGAGATGGACCGAATATTCGCTTCGTATTTGTATGCGAATATTCGCTATGTTTTTCAATATTCATATTCGTATTTCCATTCATAGCTATTTGCAAATATGCAAATATTTTCACGAAACCAATAGAAGATATACACAAATGTTAAATATTAAATTTTAAAGTTAACACAAACGAATAAATAACAGTGTAGATGTGCGTTGGGTCTGCTAAAGTGGAATGAAGGAGGACTGAGCAGTGTTGCTACTTAACTTTATTTAATAGTACTAGATCGAACCAGTGAAAAGTACCAAATTATTCTAAAATGGCATCACTGCCCGGTAAGCGAATGTGTGCTGGACCTGGACAGTTGAACCGTCACAATATTGCCATTTCAGACATATCCAATGTAATAGCATGTCACTAAAAAACATTCTATCATATTTCCTCACTGATTTCGTATTTAGTACCAGATATTGACAATTTTATTGGAAGATGTATAAAATGTACTTGAGAGAGTCAAATGTACCAAATGTGGTACTTTAGTACCAAAAAGCGGCAACACCGGGACTGAGGAAGTGTAGAGGTGTCGGTAAAGGTAACTCTGTCTCTCTGCCCCAATCCCCAAGCAAAGTAGCCAACTTAGCGCCTATAGCGCTAGATTTAGAGATGTTTAATCACCAACAAACATTGATTAAATTACTATGAAATATATAAATGGAAGTCAATGACATGGCATAATGTGCAGTCAGGCGGTGGACATAGTTTTTGAGCTCCGACATATTATCATGTGCAAGATTAAATATAACGAAATATCGAGAACATACTGAGCGAGCGAGGAGAGGAAGGACTGGTGAAGTGCTAGGGGGAAAAATTGGTGTGGTGGAGGGGTGAGTTATATAATAACTTATATTGTAAAACGAGTAGTGTAACACGGGTCAGCTGGAGTGTAGTGATTTTAAACAAACATGGCGGATGGAACGGCGGGAATCTCGGAGTCGGAAGAAAGGTTAGAGCGATTTCGTGGGTTTAGGAGTACAGATAGGAAGGTCGAAGAGATTATTAATGTTGTGAAGGATCTGGAAAAGTGGAAGAGTGAAACGGAGAAATGGAAGGGGGACATTGGTGAGACAATTAAGGTATTGTGCGAACTATGTGGTGCGTCAGGGGGAGGGGCAGGGCCTAGGCTTAGTGAAGGAAGCGAAGGTGGGCCTATTTCGGAAGCTAATACGAACCTAGAGATGGTATTAAAAAGGGTAGAGGAATTGGGAGCAGAGAATGTGGCATTAAAGGAGCAGCTGATGGAATACGAAGGACGATTCAAGGAAGTGAAGGAGTCAACTGCATGGACGGTGGTAGGTGAACAGAAAGTCAAGGATTTGGAGGAAATTGTGAAAGAATAAAAGGAGGAAATGAATAAGACAAAAAAAAGTTTTGAGAGTGCAGTCGTAGGTGTCATGAAGAACAAGGAGTGTTGTGAGGGAGGCCATGGACAGGGATAGAGGTATAATCATGCATGGAGATATAGAGGCTCATATGAATGATAATGGAGTGAGAAAAGTGAGAGATATGGGGAAAGTGAAGGAGGTCATGAAAGCTGTTGATGTAGATGGATCTGGATAGGATGGGCAGGTGGAGGAAGTCAGTAGGATAGGTAGATATAGAAGAGGGGAGATGAGACCTATAAGGGTACAGTTTAAAACCAGGGCAGTGGTAGAGACAGTGACAAATTTTAGTTGGAGACTAAACACAAATGAAGAACTGAAACATATAAGATTAAAGAAGGATTTGAGCATAGAACAAAGAAAACAAATAAAGGAACTACAGGAAATGGCTGATGAGGAAATTGGAAAGTTGGGTGAGGAGGATAAGAAGAAGTTTTTCTGGAGAGTGAGGGACGGGAAATTGAGAAAGTGGTTTATACGAATAGAAGGGAGAAGGAGAGCTGGGAGGGAAGAGAATGTGACAGAAGTTGTGGCAGAGGTGGAGAGCAGGGTGGAAGCGTCTTGGGGAGAGACAGGAGAAGAAGCTGCAGACCCAGTACCAGTAGTGTGAGGGGGGGAGTAGGGCACGGACAGGAGGAGCGGGATGATGTAGCTGCTGAAGGAATGGTAGAAAGATTAAGGATTATGTTTAGTAATGTTGATGTGTTTACCTAGGACAAGAAAAGAGAACTGATATGTAGGTTGCAGGATGAAGAGAAAAAACGGATGTCATAGCCTTACAAGGAGTAAGACCAAAAAATGCTAGAATTGAAAGGGAACTGGTGGAGTATAGTTTGGAGGGTTTTGAGTTGTACGAGAGGAATGCTATTAGAGCAGAGGTCGGAAGAGGACTGTTTATTTATGTAAGAAAAGAGCTCAAGGTAAATGAGGTGGATATGAGACGGCAGAATTGTGAGTATTTGTGTATTGAAGTAAAATGTACAAGAGGGTCAATTCAAATTGCCTCTATATATAGAAGCCCAAATAATAGTAGGGAAGAGGATGATAACCTACTGAAAGCAATGGAGGAAATAGATAATAGAGAGAACAAGTATAAGATTTTGATTGGAGATTTCAATTTGCCAAGGATCAACTGGGCAAATTGTACTACTCCAGCGGGACAGAGTAGCCTGGAAAACAAGTTTATAGAGAAAGTAAGAGATTGTTTTTTAACGCAACATATTACAGAGATGACAAGATATAGAGATGGGAAGCAGGGGAGTGTACTTGATTTAATTTTTAGCAATGAGGAGGATATAGTGGAACATGTCAATGTGGATAGCCCTATAGGTCGTAGTGACCATGCCTGTATAAGTTTTAGTTGCAATATTAAAACAGAGAGGGATGATAGAAGCAATACAAAAATATACATGTATGACAGAGCAGATTATGAGCTACTGAGAAGGTGTCTGGACATTGACTGGGGGGAATACTTGAACGGTGAAGGCGCTGAAGGAATGTGGAGGAAGTTTAGAGTCAAACTGGAGGATGTTATATCCAAATGTGTACCATCAGTAAGGGAATACCTGTATAAGGATAAAACAAAATTGAGGAAAAGAACGAACCCAGAATTACCAATGAAAAGAAAGCTGTGGACTTTGATAAGAAGAAAGAAACGATTGTGGGATAGATTAAAAGTGTTAAAAAAGAACAGGAGGTCTAGAACAGAAGCTAAAGTAGTGGATTTGGAACGTAGACAGATAAACAATAAAATAAGGAGGGGGGTAAAGGAAAGGGAGAGAGAGATTGCAAGAAATGTGAAGGATAATCCAAAAATATTCTGGAAGTATATTCAGGAAAAGTTAACAAGAAGAGTAGGGATCCCAGAGCTGGTAGGGGGGTTGGATGATGGGAGTAGAGCGGAGACGGATAAGGAGAAAGCAGAGGTGCTGGGGAAATACTTTGGGGGGGGGGGGGGGGGTACTAACAGTAGAGTCGGATGATGCAGTGCCAAATATTCCCATCAAACAGGCACCGGCACTAGAACTAATAGAGTTTTCCCATGCTAGAATAAGAAGGGCTATAGAAAAAATTAACAGAAGTAAGTCCCCGGGACTGGATGGGATACACCCAAGAATCATAAAGGAAGGAGGTGAGATGTTAGTAGAGCCATTGGAAATGTTATTTGAGGTATCGTTTAATACAGGATAAATCCCGATGGACTGGAAGAGGCGAACATAACAGCTATATTTAAGAAGGGAAAGAGAAATGACCCAGGAAATTATAGACCAGTCAGTTTGACAAGTGTTGTGTGTAAACTAATGGAAACGGTAATTAGAGAAGGAATAATGGAGCATATGAAATCAAACCAACTTTTCAGTGGGAGACAGTTCGGATTCTTGCCGGGGAGGTCGACGGTACTACAGCTAATTAAGGTGGTAGATGATTGGATGCAAATTCTAGAGGATGGTGATGTAATAGACGTGGTATATTGTGATTTTAGGAAGGCCTTCGATAAGGTCCCACATAAAAGGTTAATAGAGAAAGTTAGAAGCTATAATATAGGGGAGAAATGTGTGAAGTGGATAGAGGCCTTCCTGAAAGATCGGAGACAGAATCGACAGAAAGATCGCTGGTGAATGGAATAGGCTCGGGGTGGATGGAAATTACAAGTGGGGTTCCTCAGGGATCTGTGTTGGGACCACTACTGTTCGTTATATTTATCAACGACTTACCTGAAGTTATAACTAATGGAAGTGAGGTATACCTATATACGGATGACACTAAGCTGTATAGAAGAGTGAGGAGTAAGGAAGATGTGGGTTTGCTTCAAGGAGATGTGGAGGGCATGAAGGGATGGTCTGAGCATTGGTTAATGCCTTTTCATCCAAAAAAATGCAAGTACATGCAGATTGGGACAAGCAAGATAGACAAGGTAGGATACAGTATGTATGAAGCGATGGAGGAAGTGAATGCAGAAAAGGATATAGGAGTAGTGATAGACAATAAGTTAAATTTCTCAGAACATTTAGCGGAAAAGATAAACAAAGCCAACAGAATTGTAGGGCTGATAAGGAGGACATTTGTGTCACTTGACGAAGAAATCTTCAGGAATCTCTATACATCGCTGGTTAGGCCGCACCTGGAATATGCGAACCAGGTGTGGGCTCCATATATGGTAAAGGATATAGAAGCAGTGGAGAAAGTGCAGAGGAGAGCTAGCAAGCTAGTACCAACGTTGAAGAACGCGGGCTATGAGCAGAGGTTGAGGACACTGGGGCTTCCGACACTGGCATATAGGAGAAAGAGAGGGGATATGATAAGATACTTTTAAGATAGTGTCAGGAAAGTATCTTCTTGATGCGGGAGGGAACAAGAACGAGAGGACACTCAAAGAAAATTTACAAAGAAAGAAATAGGCTTGAGAAGGCAAAGAACTTATTTTGTGATAGAGTGGTAAATGAGTGGAACGCACTGCCCCAGTATGTAGTCGATTCCGAATCAATAAGGGAGTTTGAAAGTAATCTTGATAAATCATGGGGAAGACAAGATTTGAAGTTTGATTATACAGCAAAAATACAGAATAGTAAAAATTTTGCGTCTGCTACTGCCGTCGCCAACACCGTGAACGACCGCAGCAGTGCAAGTACTGATACCGAGCTGGCACAGGCCTAGTTTGCCTTTTTCCAGAGGATCTACTGTAAGATAATATTCAGAGGGATAACCGTTATAAACACCTATTTTATTTCAATCCTACTTAAGCACTTTTTTAGCGCTTTTTCATAGTGAATCTAACGTCAAAGGAAATTTTGAAATGGCAACTCTGGGTCACCACCAGTGGGCCTAATAGCTTAAGCGCTCATTGCTGCGTGAGCCATACTCGAGGTGGGATGTTCTTACCTCTCTCTCACCCTCGACTGCAACCAACTTCCCTTGAAAGAGAACAGAATTGTAGCTATTGCATAATGGCGTCCAGTCACACCAGTGTAGTTTGGGATTACTTTGAGTTAATCACTAGTGACATGGCAAAGTGTAAGCTTTGCAATAATAAATTTTCTCGGAAAGGAAAATTCCCGATATCGGGGTTGAAAAACCATCTTAGCAACAAGCACCCAGAACTCTTACAATATATTCAAGATTAATTCATACAGTTCATTTATGATATTTAAGAAATTACACATTCACATCGTCATTAACTTCCGGTAATTAATTTCATAGTAATTTAATTGACGTTTGTTGGTGATATAAAAAGAATTACCAGTTCTTGAAGGATGAAATAAAGATTGAAATATTCGCAATTCGTATTCGAATTCGCGAATTTAAAAAAAAAAAAATCGCATTCGTATTCGCAAATAGTGAAAATTGATATTCATTCCATCTCTTAATTGTATCATAATTTTAAGTTGTTTCAGTATTACACGGTTCTTTAGTTAAGAAACAACATTTGCCTGAAGTTGTTAAAGGTCATTATTAAGTTTTAGAGGAGACTAAAATGCTGCCTAATCACAATTAAAAGGAAAACATAATAAACTGATGCAATTAAAGTTTTGTTTTTGAGGAAGGTAGCCTAACTAGAAACCTATAGGTGGAATTAATGTAAGAGCGTGAATGAATTATTTCCCCGTGTACTAGAATGGCACAATAGGCCTACTGTATGTGCAAAAAGATATTTTTCACACCTGCACCTTATGTTGAACATTCAATCTTTGAAATTGTGTACAGTACTGTATGTATAGCTCTGTCTTGAGTCGGCCACCCCAACCTATGGGGTATGTGCCTGCATACTGTACTGTATATAGATAGATAGATGATATTCCCTAATGAAAATACTGTATTACCATGGCGTTCCTGTGGGCAAGGAGAAGTTGAGCCGGAGCTCGACCCCACTAGTGATTCGGTCCCGAATTCTTCTTCTGCCCATGCCACTGGTACCGGATCATCGATCGCGTTCTCTGCATCTGACCCTAGAAAATTTGATGTATAGTATAAGTATTAAAATGTTGCTAAATGCTTAACCAGCAGGCTAACAATACTAGACAGCACACTCGTTCATATTCAGTGGATTAATATATCGAGGACTATCGGAAGTGAGTACAGTATTTACCCATTATCCAACAACTGGGTCAGCTAGGGAAACTGAGTTACTGTATGTCCCCCTTCCCCCTACTGTTGAAATATATGAGGATTGCAATAAGACCTATGGGGGGGGGGGGCTCAACTTATTCTGTATCCCACGGCAAACGGCTATGGCCAAATAAAGCCTATTTTTCATAATTTATCCTCTTTAACCCCTCATTTTTGGTCTGGGGGCGGTCACCCCCCAGGTTAGATTAGGGTAATGGCAAAATATGGTTTTCGGGGAGCATGTTTTAACATTACTGGGCTAATTAATGAGTAAAATTGCATTTGCAGAGGGAAAAACACCTTAAAATACACTAATCAATACATACTGTACATACATTGGTTTAATGTAATTTTTCCATTACTGTACAAGTGTACAGTACATGCATTGTAACTGCTCAGACGGTGTTGCCTTTCAGTAGTTGGAGTGTATTGCAGTACTTAATAAAGTCCTGCCACAGCACTGCCCCACCAAATCATCACTGTGGCTGATGTTGGTTATAGTGCTAACTGTGCCTCAGCAAGACTCAACAGAGTCCTCCTGCAGCACTTGCACGGTGCACCTGCAGTATCTGCAACCACACCAGCCTTAACAGTGTTACAAAAAGACAGCACCATAACAAGACTCTACTGTATATTAGGCAATTGGACTATAGAACAATAAAGTCTTGCCCCAACATGCAAACACTGTTGTTGTTGTTGTTGTTGTTCCCCAGACTGCCGGGCCGAACAGCCCCAAGACCCCGAGCAAGGCCATAACCGAGCACCCCCGCAGAACCCTCCCTGCCTACCACAATAAAGCCTGGGTGACCGAAGCCACACCATGGCGGGGAGCTGAGAAGGGTGCAGAAACACCCGGGAAACCAAAGCCCCACCCAGGGCCTTGTGGTGCAAACACTGTTGCCGACACAGGTGTGGTGCCAAACGGCGCCCAGGTAAGACTAAGTGCCCTGTGGCACCTATCCGCACCCCACCAGCCTCGGCAGTGCCATACCAAGACAGTGCTAAGATAAAGACTTAATTGTCTAGTAATGGTTGTTGGTCCACAAGTCTATCGCCATCCCCCCTATTAGTCGCCTTGTACGACACACACGCAGTAGGATGCGTGAGGCATATTCTTTTTTTCCTCCACCATTACATGAAGGCCCCCTTACCCACTGGGGGTAAGTGATGAGAAAAAGTATTAGGCTATAGGCTAATACAAAGGGTAACATTGAAGACAGCTAGAGCCGCCTTAGGCTATTTACCAAGTTTTCTTCATATTTTTTTCAAAGAATAGGCCTATAGCCTAGTGTTTTGTTGTTGGTTTTCATGGTTTGAGTGGAGGATTTCCATTAACTTACCCATTATTCATTAATCTAAAGTTACGGCGTAAAATGGCGCCATTTATTGGGTGAATCGTGCTTTTACAGTAGATAAGGGAAATTGTGGGGTACATTGGATACACCATGGGTTGAGGGGGGGCATTGCCCCCCCTCACCCACCCTTGATTTATTGTCAACCTCATATATGTAGATCTGTAAGGAAGGGGGCAAAAACAGGTTGCCGGTATTTCGCTTTTGTGAGTACCCTAACGCTCACACCACTTAGGCCTATTGGGTGAATCGCACTCACCGCATCTTTCAAAACAAGGAGAAGAGGAGTTAAGTCGAAGGATTCATTGGGCGCAATGCTTTGTTTACGGTCGGGACATTATTTTTGTGTTATTTTGGCAAGAATGTAGTTACCGGGTGTACCGCCCGTCTTGTTTACACTACGCAGACGCTCACCATCATGTTCCCCTCTATTTTGACTGCCTTTGG
Organism: Paralithodes platypus; assembly: GCA_032716605.1. NCBI lineage: Eukaryota > Metazoa > Arthropoda > Malacostraca > Decapoda > Lithodidae > Paralithodes > Paralithodes platypus. The sequence goes on along the minus strand of CM064516.1, from coordinate 38,055,120 downwards.
ATACAAAAATACATTACCCTAACCTAACCTAACCTAGTAGGCCTATTATAGATTTTTAAGTATTTATTTTATTATAGGTATTTATAGATGATTTATGTTGTATGTCGGTAGTGGTACACCCGGTAACTACATCCATCCCCAAAAATATGGCGAGTCTATTGGTCCCTATTTTCCCTAGGCTAGGCCTAATAAATTATTTCGGGTAGGATGTAGCCTAGGTCCCGGGTGTATCGCCATCCTTGTTTATATGGCGGGTGCCCAACCCCGAAAGGGGTTGAAATAGGGGAGCTATCCCCCCGCCAAAGGCGGCTTTCTAGGGCCTTTCCTAGCTGATGCTGAGATGATTGGGTTCTAGTCATGTGGTGATGGGCTGGTCTATCAGAGTGAGAGCTAAGCAATCTCTGCCATACCCATAGCTTACTCTGACTGTTCCTTTAACTTATATATTTTCTAGATCTCAAGTGACGGCGTCTCTTCCGTGGATTGACCTCCCAATCTACCAAGATTGGAAGTCAATGCGTCACATTTTTCCCTTGCCCCTCAGCTTTCCCTTCATAATTGCTGAGGGGCACAGGGCCCTGGGTGGGGCTTTGGTTTCCCGGGCGTTTCCGCACCCTCCTCAGCTCCCCGCCATGGAGTGGCTTCGGTCACCCAGGCTTTATTGTGGTCGGCGGGGAGGGTTCTGTGGGGTCACTCGGTTATGGCCTTGGAATTGCTCGGGGCCTTGGGGCTGTTCGGCCAGGCAGCCTGGGGAACAACAACACTACGATGACGGTCTAGGCCTACTTTGACTGCCTTTGGATACAATAATATGTTGAGTGGGGGCTTTGCCCCCCCTAAACACCCCCCCCCCCCCCATGACATATTGTCATCATCATATAGCCTATAGCCTATTGCCAGCAGGGGGCAAATAAGTGAGAAAAAAATCGCCGTCAAAATAGGCTAGACGCGAACTTAACCACGGCGATCGACAAATGTAGACATGACGGCGGCGGGGGAGGCATCGGACGCTTGCAGTCAAGTTCCCATCTATTTTGAATGCCATTGGATACAATAATAGCCTAGCCTATGTACAGTTGAAAGCCCCCCCTCCTCATGACATATTGTCATCATCATTATGTATTGCCAGCAGGGGGCAAATCGCTGTCAAAATAGACGCAAAGTTAACCGCGGCGATCGCCCTATGTAAACATGACGACCGTACACCCGGAAATGGTAGCATTCAAGGAGACTACTGCAGGACTCTTCTTCTTCTTACCTCTGACCGGGTATAGGCTATCCTACCCTATAGCCTAGGCCTACCCCTTTGAAAGGACGGTAATCCTGACTTTTTGGACCGACAGCGATTTCAGTAAGTTTTAGTTTGTATTTTTTCATTTTTCCTTCAGATATAGTGTTGTTTTATACTGAAGAGGAGCTGAAATGAGTATTTACCCATTATCCAACAATCTAAAAACGTGCCCCCCACTAGTGGGGAGGGCTATGAAGTTCTGGGAAAATGAGGGGTTAAAAGCGTAAAAATACAATCATAGGCCTATAGCGTTTTGTATCAAAACTTGGCTCGGGTATTCCCAATTGCAAACCCATAAAACCCAATTTTGTGAATACCCGAGCCAACTTTTGACGAAAGCTGGCTCGGATTTCACGGGGTGGAGTGGGTAGCCTAATATCTTATGTTATAATAATAGTCAACTTTGGGAAGACATTAGCCTAACCTAACAACCTTACCTAACCTATCCTAGTATTATGGGTGGGGGCTGCCGCCCCCACACCCCCGCTGGTTGAGTTAGGCTATTATTTTTTTATTTTTTTATTTTTTTTTTTTTTAATGTGCTAGGCTATTAGCCTAACCTAACAACCTTACCTTACCTAACCTAACCTAGTATATGGGTGGGGGCTGCCGCCCCCACACCCCCGCTGGTTGGGTATTGGCTGAAAAACTTATTGTTTTACAGTAGCCTAGCCTAGGCCTAGGCTATACTGTATTTTAGCGTTTTTTTTAATTTGTTTTCTCCCTTAGGCTATAACACATTTCAGCTCTTAATGACATAGCCTAGCCTATATAGCAATGATGTATATGCTCTACCGGACCTATTAGGCTTAAAAAGATCGATGGGCCAACTGTCGGTCCAAAAAATCAGTATAACCGAAAGGACATTAGCCTAACTGGTAACATTCAAGGAGACTACTGCAGAACTCTTCTTCTTCTTCTTCTTACCTCTGACCGGGTATAGGCTATCCTAGTGTTTACTAGCCTATACCCCTTTGAAAGGACATTAGCCTAACCTAACTACCTTACCTAACCTATCCTAGTATTATAGATGGGGGCTGCCGCCCCCACACCCCCGCTTTGACTTAGATTTTTGGTGTATTTGTCTGTGAAGTGGGTATTTTTCAATTTGTTAATAACAAAAATCCTCCATGCGGACTATATAGAGAACAATATGGCGAATCTATTGGTGCCTATTTTCCCTAATAAATTTTTTCTCATAACGTGGCACTAGGCTAGTGTCCTTGAATATTATCGCCTAACTTAACAACCTTACCTAACCTAACCTAGTATTATAGGTGGGGGCTGCTGCCCCCACTGGCCCACACCCCCGCTTTGACTTAGATTGTTGGTGTGTTTGTCTGTGAAGTGGGTATTTTTCAATTTGTTGATAACGAAAATCCTGGTATATATTAAGCAAACCACCCACCAATTTTCATGACAATTTTGAAATGTATGTTGGAATCCCTATAAACTGTACTTCATTTTTATGTAAGTTTGATAATTTGGAAAAATCGATTAGGCTAAGGGAGAAAATTAACATTGAAAATGATGTGTAAAAAGTCTCCCATAAACGGCGGCCCGCTATGTTATTGTAGTTTGCGGCCTAATTTCGTCTGTTAATTCACTTTCTCCTTAATTGGACCCCCTATGAAGTACAACAGATTATGATGACATAAGTGACGGGTGTTTAGAGGGGGCAGAACTTCCCCTTCAACATATTACGTGTCCCACAGTAACTTCTATTATATAAACAACCCAAGAATTTTCACAGATTTTTAAAATTTCATTTAGGATGTAATATAACCTATACTCCATGTTAAAATAAGTGTCAACCCTCAAAAAATTCTATTAAGGAAGATACAGAACCTAGAACCTGTAACCTGTAACGATATTTGTCCAGGGTTCCCCTCCCCAAGTCCCCATAGACGGCACACAACACGACTCGGCGGACCTCTTTCTCCCTGCCTTTCAGTCTAATTAACACTAGGAATTTACCTAATTTTCTATCCAATGTACTATCCAACCAGCGGGGGTGGCAGCCCCCACCCATAATACTAGGTTAGGTTAGGTAAGGTTGGTAGGTTAGGCTAAAATCTTTAATGTTGCTTAATTGTTGGATAATGGATAGTGAGCTTACTGGGCAAGTTAATTTTCTATCCCATGCATGATGCATCATCCAACAACTTTTGCTAAAACTTGACTGTTTTTTTTTCATTTTTGGGGTTTCTTAAGTTGAAAAACAAGAAAACCTGAGCCAACTTTTTTTTGCCACTTTCTGACTTTTATGAAGCTGAAAAATCTTAAAATCCCAGCCAACTTTTGCCAAAACTTGGCTCGATTTTTTTTCATTTTTGGGTTTTCCTAAGTTGGAAAACAAGAAAACCCGAGCCAACTTCTTTTATGCAGCTGAAAAATCTTAAAATCCGAGCCAACTTTTGCCAAAACTTGGCTCGGGTTTTTTCATTTTTGGGTTTTCTCAAGTTGAAAAACAACAAAACCCGAGCCAACTTTCATCATAAAAGCCATTATATCGCCTTTTTGTCTTTAACCCCACATTTTCCCTGATCTTCATAGCCCTCCCCACTATCGGGCGCCGTGTCTTAAGATCGTTGGATAAAGGGGAAAACGATTTTTGCGGAGGTTGAAACTAATATCAATCACTAGGCTATATAGCCTAGGCCTATTGATGCAAATAAACTAAAACTAAAAAAAAAATAAGGTCAATAGTTACGAGTCACACCACAGCTGGAATCTCATTTCTAATGGTAGTTTTGGGTTCCTATCATTCTATGTTTCATTACTAGCCTAGCCTAGCCTATATACTTTTTATCCACCGGAAAATATTATATTTTCTTGTTTTTTTATTTTTAGGCTAGGCTAAGCCTATATACTTTTTATCCACCGGAAAAAAAAAATTTATCGTTTTTTTTTTAGCATTAGGCTAGGCCTAACCTAACCAAAAAACCTAACCTAATAGCCCCCATATTACATTTAGGTTAGGTTAGGCCTAGGCTAATGCTAGAAGAAAAAAAAAAAAAAAAAAAAAAAATAATAATAATAGGCCTAGGCCCTAGCAATGAAGCATAGCCTAGAATGATAGGAACCCAAAACTACCGTTAAAATGAGATCCCAGCTGTGGTGTGACTCGTAAATATTGACCAAAAATAATGAAAATAATTGGTGGGTGGTTTCCTTAATATTTTCCAAAATCCTCCATGCGGACTAGGCCTAGCCTATATGGAGCAAAATATGGCGAATCTATTGGTGCCTATTTTCCCTAGGCCCCTAATAAATTGTTTCTCATAACGTCGCACTAGTGTCCTTGAATATTATCCCGGAAACTACCTCCATACTATTAGGCTATTACTAATAGGCTAAAGCGGCGAAAGAGGTCTTGACCATAGCCTAGGTCTGCGTGACCCAAAATACATAGGCTAGGCCTAGGCCCTATTGACCGAATTTACCTAGGCTAGGCCTACATAGGCCTAAACAAGTAATACTTAGGCCTACTGCATTGGGCTAGCCTATATGTTCCTTTATGAACATGATATCCGGGTGGGAAAATCCACATTGAACACATCAGAATGAGTGTTGTTGTGGTTTCGTCGCCATATTTCTTGTTAGTAAACAAAGCCTGAACGAGCAACCGTAAGCGACCGTATGCGCGCACAATGCCGTTCAGTACCGCCAACCGGTAGCTAAAATGTCCGGAGCAGGGGCGCGTTCAAGAACAAGACTTCAGACGCTACAGTTTCCGTAGCGCGAATTGGGGCCTATTGAACGATTTCGTCCAGCTGATCGCCGAGAACGCGGAGTATTGTTTTCTGGAGTTTAATGGAATTATATCGATATTGCCCATATACATATTACAGTATATTCATGACCAAGTTATGACCCTGCATTAATCTTCGTTTTTTCGTTCATTCCTGTAGTTCACCTTTAATATTAATTTTGGATCTTCCATTGCATTTATGTTTTTCTCAGTTTTAAAGGCAAGATCAAAATGTTCAAGGATTCTAGGTGCCATATAGACTAGGTGCTATATATGTTCTTCTTCCCTACTGTACTATTCATAAATAGTTTTTGTTACAGGGTTCCATATCTTGGGTAAGGCATTATCATGTCTTTGGTATATTTTAGACCAATAGTCTAATAAGTCGCAGAGAGAGAGAGAGAGAGAGAGAGAGAGACACACGTCGGGAGGGGTGGTGGTGGTGAGGGAGAGTGGTAACAAATGGCGGTGTAAACAGGCTGCTCATGAATAGCAACGCCCTCAGCTGCAGAGTTAGTGCCACTGAGAGAGAGAGAGAGAGAGAGAGAGAGATACTTGTAAACAATACTCGGGATAAGTTGAACATGTGGATCGACAAAGGGACAAACAGGCAATATATATATATATATATATATATATATATATATATATATATATATATATATATATATATATATATATATAAAATAAGTGCTATAATAGTATAACATATAGGGAAATAATAAATAGTATAAATAATATGTGAAGTGAAGAGAGAGCAACATTAAATCAAATATCACTATAATCTGTTTACTTTCATGAGGGTAAATTGTCCTAATCATGATTAGTCGGCTATTACGGAGATTTTGTACCGAAGTATGTGGTTATTAATATATATGTTCGGTATGTAGGCTATATGACGCAGAGACAGAGCAGTTTCATATATTTCCTTGATAAATGAGTTTGGAACAGTGTGCGAAAAACGGAATTTGAAGGTAAATGCGGGGAAGAGCAAAGTTATGGTCTTCGAAAGGGGTGAAGTCACAGTGTGAGGTGAAGTTGAACGGTCAGGCTATGGAGATCGTCAGCTCTTTAATTTAAGTATCTGGGCAGTCAGACCAAGAGTGAGAGCGGTGGAAATGAGTTACTTGAGAAGTGCGTGCAGAGTTACATGGAGGGATAGACAGACTAATGAGGAAGTAAGAAGGAGGTGTGGTGTGGAGGTAGATGTGCTGGAAAGTGTGAAAAGGAACAACTTGAGATGGTTCGGCCATATGGAACGTATGGAAAGCGAAACATTGACTAAGAGGGTGTACGAGAGCGAGGTGGAAGGACAGAGAGGGAGAGGTGCACCGAAGGAGAGGTGGAAGGATGGAGTGAGGAAGTATATGAATGAAGGCGGTGCTGGTTGGGAGAAGGGGCATCGACTGACTGGGGACAGAGGTGCTTGGGGCCGGTTCGTTCGTGGCCACCCCTTCGGGGATCACGGCGTCAGACAATAGATAGATAGATAGATAGATCGAGATACCAGTTGCTAAGGGGTTCAATTAATTTTACCATCAGCTGGACAAATATTACTTTAGTGACGGGCTATTAGAAAACCAAAACCAAAACAAAACAAAACCAGAGAACAGCCAAGGAAAAATAACAGTATACTGAAATGACACTGAAATAAGCAAGGTCACCGGCGAACTCTTGATTTTCACTGTACACTCAGGGTCAACAGTTTTCTCTATCGCTCGCCAGGACACCTAAATGGCACAACAGATTATTAAAATTGACAAAGAAATGCTGCGAAAGGTCTTAAAATAGCCAAACTAATGGGGCGAGCTTCTTAAAATCTCAAACCTTATGGGGCTAAGCATGAAGGAAAAGGGGGTCCAGAAAAAACACCCTCTTAGATCGCTTCATGGGATTATTTCAGTTAACCCATTTACCATGATGACGTAATTCTCTTCATCTGATTCTGGTTACCAATAGACAATTTCCTTTAAGCCGGTATCACACGAGAGCTTTTATAGTCAACATTCGATGATTCAAATTTTTCTGGCAACATTTCTGGAATATTTTACACTGATATCGGAAACTAGACTGATGATAGATGAATTTAGGTGACCGAAATAGAATATATGTTGACCTCATAAGCTGCCAGACCAGTGTTGAGGATAAATGTTGAGTGAAAAAGGGCTCGTGTGATACCGCCTATATTTTAGTTTATGATTGACCTGCAAGACTCAACGTGGTAAATAGTATCTCACTAAGCCATCTGAGTAACACAGACCGTTTTTCTGGACCCCCTTCTCCCTAATGTTTACCCCCACTAGTTTTGAGATTTTAAGACGTTGGTTCCACTAGTTTGGGGGTTTTATGACCTTTCAGCCCATTTCTTTGTCAATATTAGGATCCTTCGTGCCATTTAGGTGTCGATATTTTCCTGGCGAGCAATAGCGAAACTTGTAATTCTAGGAGGAATCGGCCTTTGGCCGGGACATTTTTCTACCGAAAAATGTATAAATCTATCTTGAAGGGGGTCTAGGGGGTGTTTTTCTAAGCTTGATGGAGGTCTAGGGAGGAAACTAAAAAAAATGTATATGAAAAAATGAATTAATAGACCAAAAAAAAACAGCCACTGTCCCCTTAAGCTGCATAAGATCGTCTAATGTTAGCCAGAACAAAAGATAAACAAGACATCATCGTGCTGAAAGGGTTAACAAATCCGTGAAGCTATCTAAGGAAGTGTATTGTCTGGACCCCCTTTTCCTTCATGCTTAGCCCCATTACGTTTGAGATTTTAAGACGCTCGCCCCATTAGCTTGGCTGTTTTAAGACCTTTCGAAGCATTTCTTTGTCAATATTGAAAACCTTTCGTGCCATTTAGGTGTCAATTGTTGGCTGTTTAAGACCTTTCGAAGCATTTCTTTGTCAATATTGAAAACCTTTCGTGCCATTTAGGTGTCAATTGTTTTCTTGGCGAGCGATAGTGAGGGTGCAATTTTGAAGGAACCGGCCTTCGCCCAGGGCGAAAGTAATTTTGGGGGTATTTTATTAAGCTTGATGGAGGTCTACAGTAGGAGGGAAACTAAATAATAATAATAATAATAATAATAATAATAATAATAATAATAATAATAATAATAATAATAGAAACAATTAAATAAGACAAATATAAAGGAATGTTGTGATATATGCACTCTAAATAATTATGGATATGAAAAAGGTGATTAAAGTGTCCATAACAACCTATTCATTTAAAGCTATATTAATGTTAATAAATCCCACTTAAACAGGGATATAAGGTAAGTCTCCATCAATATACCCACAAATTTGATATACCTATTAGAATATAATTACAAAGAAGCCTGGGCAGCTATACTCCATTTTTTCCCAGCTAATGGTCAAATGGAATTCCTGAGCAACTGATATTTCCAGACTTAGCCCTTTTAGCACCATGACGTCTTTTTACCTTTGATTCTGGCTAAAATTAGATGATTTTATGCAGTTTACGAAGCACCTATGTTACTAAGAGGGTTTATTGAGATCGTATTTACCCATTTGAATCGTATAGGTAGATTACAAACTAAAGGAAATCGTCTAATGGTAACCAAAAGATCATAACAATTACGTCATGGTGGTGAAGGGGTTAAGGGGACGTTATATTATTTATTTATATTTTTTGTAATTATTACTGGTGTATATATTACTGGTGTATATATTACTGGTGTATATATTACTGGTGTATATATTACTGGTGTATATATTACTGGTGTATATATTACTGGTGTATATATTACTGGTGTATATATTACTGGTGTATATATTACTGGTGTATATAGTACTGGTGTATATAGTACTGGTGTATATAGTACTGGTGTATATAGTACTGGTGTATATATTACTGGTGTATATAGTACTGGTGTATATATTACTGGTGTATATATTACTGGTGTATATATTACTGGTGTATATAGTACTGGTGTATATATTACTGGTGTATATATTACTGGTGTATATATTACTGGTGTATATTACTGGTGTATATAGTACTGGTGTATATAGTACTGGTGTATATAGTACTGGTGTATATAGTACTGGTGTATATATTACTGGTGTATATATTACTGGTGTATATATTACTGGTGTATATATTACTGGTGTATATATTACTGGTGTATATATTACTGGTGTATATATTACTGGTGTATATAGTACTGGTGTATATATTACTGGTGTATATAGTACTGGTGTATATAGTACTGGTGTATATATTACTGGTGTATATATTACTGGTGTATATATTACTGGTGTATATATTTGTTTTAGTTTGTTCCCTAGACCTCTATTAAGCTTTACACAACATATATAACATCCCAAAAACCCCCTTCGAGATATAATGGTAGGCTACATTTTTCGGTAGAACATTCTGCCCGAAGGCCGGTTCCTCCTAAATTACAGGCTCGCTATCACTCGCCAGGAAAAATCGACACCTACAGGGCACACAAGGTTTTTCATGTTGACAAAGAAATGGGCGGTAGCCTAGTCTTAAAATGTAAATACTAATGGGGCTAAACATGAAGAAGAAGGGGGTTCAGATAAACTCAAATACTTCCCCTTAATGGAAATATATGAAAGTACCATGTCACTGCGTCATATAAATAAACATGTATTACTAACACCATATTTATACACAAAACCTCCGTAATAGCCGAGGAATCATGAAGAGGACACGGCATTCTAAATATACAGACTAGGGGTTTTAATGACTGTCACACGAGCACTGTCGGAGCAGATGTATAGGAGTCACAGTATCAGAAAAATTGGCTGTCAACGTCAGCTGACCCAGCACCCACACTTCTTTCAATTTCTATAATTTTTTTGTGGAATCTGGCTCTGTACTCCTCTTTTTCTAACAACCATACTTTCTTTTTTGGCAAATGTACTTTCTTTCTCACAGTAATTTTACTTAGGCAAATATTACACACTAGGAGCTTGTATTGGGGATGCATTTTTCACTCGGTATGATATTGGTATCTCTAACCCATTTCGTCAGATGTGCTAATCAGGATGTAGTCTATCTGGCTAGTGGAGCCACCTGGTTCATAATTATGTTATCAGATGGCTCTTCCTCTTCCTGAATATGGTGTTACACACCACCATCCCCGTAGCAGCACAGTACTCCAGTATGTATTCACCTTCCAGGTTCATTCGGCCATATCCCAGTTCTCCATGCACGCTCAAAAACCATCGGCATATGCCCCAACATGCCCATTCAAGTCCCCTCCCACAATTATTACCTTCCCTTCATTGCATCCGGCAACCACCTCTAGTAGTTCGTTCCAAAACCCTTCTTTAACAACTATACCTAAGCCTACTTGGGGGGCGATATAACATTTATAACTCTCGCTCCTACTATCAGGCTTATCAAAATCAATCTTTTATTCAACCTTTTAACTTTTATCACACAATCCGTCCACCTCTCTGCCACCAAGAAACCCAGCCCTCCTGTGCCACGTTCATTTCCCTTCTATAAGAACTTATAACGTTCATTCTTTCCAGTTATCCCTTCTCTCCACCGGATCTCCTGGGCACAACATATCTATCTATCTATCTATCTATCTATATCTATATATATATACCCTCATCTATCTTTATATCCAACTATATAACTATATCGATATATCAGGTTAAATGATGATCGAGTAAAGGCAGGAGGAAAGTATGTATGTTGGTGAGAATGATGGGGGAAGTTTGTAGGGTAGATGGCATTCCGGCCCACCCTTTTGTGTGAGAGAGAGAGAGAGAGAGAGAGAGAGAGAGAGAGAGAGAGAGAGAGAGAGAGAGAGAGAGAGAGAGAGAGAGAGAGAGAGAGAGAGAGAGAGAGAGAGAGAGAGAGAGAGAGTACAAAGGGTACAAAGGAAATCAAGCAACAACAGATCTAGTGACCCTTCTAGGTTGCTTGTCCTCCAAAACACTGAGGATCAAGTGTCCAAACAGTGGTTTAGAGTGGGTAAGGGAACATTGGAAAGGGAACTACTGCCCTGCCACTAACGTGGCAGGACTAGGAAGTTAGTAGGGGACATATGGGTTAGTAACTGAGGGGAGGATAAAGTTATTCATTTACAAACGCAGTTAGTCGCGGGTTTGATGCGAGATATTTGTCTAGGCGGAATTTAAATGAATCAACGGTGCTGCAGTCTATAAAGTCTCGGGGAAGCCCATTCCACAAGTTGACAACTCGATTGAAGAAGAAATTCTTAGATTCGTGCGAGTTAAAAGATTTACCAATAATTTTGCAACCGTTTCCCCGCGTGTAATTAGATTGGTCGATAGTGAAGTACCGTACTTACTACAGTTCATATTGTCAATGCCTTTGATGATTTTGAACACTTGAATTAAGTCGCCTCTTAATCTGCGCTGGGTTAAAGGAAATAGCTTTAATTCTCTAAGACGCTCTTCGTATGGTTTGTTCTTTAGGCTAGGTATCATTTTGGTAACTCTACGTTGAACTCGTTCTAGCTTGTTTATATCTTTTTGGTAATAAGGGCACCAGGATTGAACGCAGTATTCCAGAAGAGGGCGGACTAAGGAATTGTAAAGGGTTAGGATAACTTCTTTGGATTTATGCTCAAATGACCTGCCTATAAAGCCAATTATTTTGTTGCCTTCTTAACAACTTCTGAACATTGTTGACTCGGTTTTAGGTTACTCGATATTGTTACTCCCAGATCAGTTTCTCTGTTTACATTCTTAAGCTGAGTGCCATTCATCGAATAGTTTGCTTTCTCATTTAGGTATCCGACATGTAGTACTTTACATTTATCCGCATTGAAACTCATTTGCCAAATTTGGGCCCAACATGACAATTTATCTAGATTGTGTTGCATATCGTCAAACTTGTTCTTTTGAGAGTACGCTATTTGCAATTTTTGTGTATCGTCAGCAAATTTTGAGATTGTGCAGGTGAGACCCTCATCTATGTCGTTGATGTAAATTAGAAAGAGAATTGGTCTAGTACCGATCCCTGGGGTACCCCGCTACTTACATTGGTCCATTTAGATGCCTTACCGTTTATGACTACCCTTTGCTTTCTGTTGCTGAGCCAATTTTCTATCCATTTCAACACACCGTCTTGTATTCCATGCGCTTTTAGTTTTAGCAGTAAACGTTTGTGGGGAACTTTGTCAAAGGCCTTTTGAAAATCAAGGTATATAATATCTACAGCTTACTCTCATCGTAGAGGTTGAGGATATCGTGGAAGAATTCTAAGAGGTTTGTTAAACAGGAACGTTTTTTTACGAAAGCCGTGTTGAGTATCTTTAAGTATGTTATTTTCCTCTAAGTGAGAGAGAGAGAGAGAGAGAGAGAGAGAGAGAGAGAGAGAGAGAGAGAGAGAGAGAGAGAGAGAGAGAGAGAGAGATACTGAAATTACGTGAAGGAAAAGATAGAGATAGATAGAGATACATCGATAGAATGGTAGATATACAGTATATACATGTATAGACAGACAGCAAAATAATAGACACAATATATATATATGAGAGAGAGAGAGAGAGAGAGAGAGAGAGAGAGAGAGAGAGAGAGAGAGAAAGAGAGAGAGAGAGTGAGAGAGAGAGAGAGAGAGAGAGAGAGAGAGAGAGAAGAGGGAGGGAGGGAGAGAGAGAGAGAAAGAGTGTGAGAGAGAGAGAAAGAGTGTGAGAGAGAGAAAGAGAGTGTGTGTGAGAGAGAGAGAGAAACAGAAAGAGCTACATAGATACACAGACTGCACAGACATTGCGGTCCCTACTAGGCAGTACGGACTTAATGCTAAAATAGAATTTGCTACAAAGTGGAAGGCAAGGATAGCAAAGCAGAAGGCTCTCTCTCCATCCACCCCGATAGAGAGAGAAAAAAGAGAGAGAGAGAGAGAGAGAGAGAGAGAGAGAGTAATATCAGTAGATATTAGTATATTAGCCTTGGTGAGCAGCAGTATCAGTGGTAGTAAGGGCCCCATACACACACACAACTTAACACCACAAGTTCCAACATAAACGGAGTAGTTCAGTCTTCACAGCCTACAGTAAACTCACTCTCTCTCTCTCTCTCTCTCACTACAGCATGGTCACGTTAAACAAATCTTGTCACATCTTCACTATTTCAACTTTACTGTACTCCTTTGATAAGAAAAAATACTCCTCAACAATACCCAAAACTTGTAAATATGTAAGTATCTTGTTCTTGTGTGTTAGGACGACTGTTTTATTTTACAATAGAGCTATTAAAAGTAAACCTTAACCCTTTCGCTGCGGGTGATGTTCTGGAACGTCCTGGCCAGTTACAGCAATTTCCAGGCTTTAAAAGCCTGTAAAAATCGAGTGTCAGTGGGCGGGAGTGTGAGGGGCCCACCTCCGACCCTCAGAGCACCGAGCGGCTCACTGAGGTTGACTGTGTCTCGCGCGGGTCTCTCTCTGTGTCTCCCAGCAGTGTAGCCAAGCGAGCGAGTGTTACATAATAGCGGGTTTCCCGCGTTTCACTGGCACCACTGCGGGTGAACCAGACCATATATGGGGCCCGTTCTGGTGTCATTTTGAAGCTATTCTCGCCTAGTTTTCGGCAGAATACACTTAATTTAATGCAGATGCTTGATTTATCATTCAGGAGTGCCTGAATATGCCCTAAATAGCCCAAAAATGGCCGCAGCCAAAGGGTTAAGGAGGTAGTGAGTGGCTTGTTTTTGTGTGTGAGAAGTTTTTGAGTTTGGTCGGGAAATGCATGTTTGGAGAAAATAGGCACCTACGAACTCTTGTCTTTACCATGTGCGCGGGAGAAGAGGACGGGGAGAAATTACACAATATCCCTTATATCTCCTTTATAAAGCAATATAATTGCACCACAAGGCATATGTCAAGAATTAGGACCCAGAAAATAGATGTAGGGGAAAAATTAAGCACGTAAATCTATATGGTCAGGTATAAGGGGGTCGGGAGTGAGAGAGGGTGGAATTTCTCCTCCCTCCCTCTCCTTCCTATTGATCGGTGCTTGCAAGGTTACCTTCAGTACAGGGCCTCTCTACTCACTCACTCGTATAAGTACATAGTATATGGGATACATGAGATATATGTGGGGTTGAAGGACGATCCCAGAGCCCTGCCACCACCTCCTCGATAATAAAGTGGTGTGTGTGTGTGTGTGTGTGTGTGTGTGTGTGTGTGTGTGTGTGTGTGTGTGTGTGTGTGTGTGTGTGTGTGTGTGTGTGTGTGTGTGTGTGTGTGTGTGTGTGCGTGCGTGCGTGCGTGCGTGCGTGCGTGCGTGCGTGCGTGCGTGTGTATTATGATGCTTGGTATCAAAAGTTGCTATGTAAGCCTATTCCTGATCCAATTTTCAGCCACCAAGGCCTGTTGGCGCAGTTTATGTACACATTTAAAAATCCTGATTTCCGAAGGAAGGTCGCAAATCCCTTATAGAGTCTTCCTTATAACTTCACGAGGTAACCTTATAACTTCATATTTGTGTCATACAAATGTGTATGTAATTATCTATATATACATATCTGTATATAATAAACTCCTAATTTTCTGTACATAACTAATTGTACGAATATGTGCAAAATATCTGTACAAGCTATCTGTTCATGTGCATCTATTTATGTACACCTGTGCAGAACATTACTAGCTGGACATAACTCTATACAGATATACATAACTTGCTATACATATTTCTTTTTCTCTATGTGTATGAAGGAGACAAAAGCCAGGTTGCCTGTACGAGTGTCTCCCACAAAGCCAAAAGAGTGACAGATAGGGGGGGGGGGGGGTCACAATGCCTGGACACGCGAAGTAAAAAGCAGTCGGGATGAAGAAAAGATTGATTGAGGAAGAGACTTCCAGAGCTCACTTGTTGAGTAGAAGAAAGACTGAGAAAATTTGCATATTCTTGGGTTGGAGAGCTGGACAGAATAGGAGTGGGAATGTGTTTTAAGGCGAGTGCCTCACGCTCGCCGCAAGAGAGGGGTTATGCAGTGAGAGAGCTCTGAAAAACACTGATTGTTGTAGTAGCGATAGAAGATTGAAAGAGATGCAACATTGCGGCATGTAGAAAGAGATTGTAGGGAACTAGTAAGAGGAAGTGAGTTGATGAGGCGAAATGCTTTTGATTCTACTCGTTTAACCCTTTCAAGATCCAATACGCATTTCTGTTTTGTTTCCTGGTAATGATTAGACGATTTTATTCATATTAGGTAGGGCATATGGAAGTCAGAGGATTGATCGAGAGATTCTTTACCCTTTTAATACTCACAGATCATTCCTAAGCTGCATAAAATCGTCTAATAATAGCCAAAATAAACTTCTAAAACGTGTGAGAGCTCCAAGGGGTTAAGAAGTGCGGTGTGGGTGGAGCCTCCCCACACATGCGAACAATACTCGATACAGGGGCGCACTGTGCCCCTATACAGAGCCCTACTTTTCGGATCCTTGCCATATGTGTCTGTAGGCCTAATATATTCTGTTTATACATCATAATTATATACTTTGTATATTGGGCAATGTACTGAATAGAATTTGAGAGTAATATGTCTGTAACATTAATGAATATGTCTGTAACATTAATGATTATGTCTGTAACATTAATGAATATGTCTGTAACATTAATGCTTATGTCTGTAACATTAATGAATATGTCTGTAACATTAATGATTATGTCTGTAATATTAATGAATATGTCTGTAACATTAATGAATATGTCTGTAACATTAATGAATATGTCTGTAACATTAATGAATATGTCTGTAACATTAATTAATATGTCTGTAACATTAATTAATATGTCTGTAACATTAATGAATGTCTGTAACATTAATAATTATGTCTAACATTAATGAATATGTCTGTAACATTAATGATTATGTCTGTAACATTAATGAATATGTCTAACATTAATGAATATGTCTGTAACATTAATGATTATGTCTGTAACATTAATGATTATGTCTGTAACATTAATGAATATGTCTGTAACATTAATGAATATGTCTGTAACATTAATGAATATGTCTGTAACATTAATTAATATGTCTGTAACATTAATGAATATGTCTGTAACATTAATGAATATGTCTGTAACATTAATGAATGTCTGTAACATTAATAATTATGTCTGTAACATTAATGAATATGTCTGTAACATTAATGATTATGTCTGTAACATTAATGAATATGTCTGTAACATTAATGAATATGTCTGTAACATTAATGATTATGTCTGTAACATTAATGAATATGTCTGTAACATTAATGAATATGTCTGTAACATTAATGAATATGTCTGTAACATAAATGAATATGTCTGTAACATTAATGAATATGTCTGTAACATTAATGATTATGTCTGTAACATTAATGAATATGTCTGTAACATTAATGAATATGTCTGTAACATTAATGAATATGTCTGTAACATTAATGATTATGTCTGTAACATTAATGAATATGTCTGTAACATTAATGAATATGTCTGTAACATTAATGAATATGTCTGTAACATTAATGAATATGTCTGTAACATTAATGAATATGTCTGTAACATTAATGAATATGTCTGTAACATTAATGATTATGTCTGTAACATTAATGAATATGTCTGTAACATTAATGAATATGTCTGTAACATTAATGAATATGTCTGTAACATTAATGATTATGTCTGTAACATTAATGAATATGTCTGTAACATTAATGAATATGTCTGTAACATTAATGAATATGTCTGTAACATTAATGATTATGTCTGTAACATTAATGAATATGTCTGTAACATTAATGAATATGTCTGTAACATTAATGAATATGTCTGTAACATTAATGATTATAGAAATGAGTGATACTTTGATCACTGCGATTTATATATTTCGACTCACTGGATGGAAATTAATTAGTATTGGGTGTATTGGAAAGAGTAGCAGACAACGTTTCCCGGTCCCCCATTATCTACACAACTCTCTACAGATATGCATAACTATTTATACATAGCTACAGTATAATATGCAGTATGCATAAGTATCTGTACAAAACACTCTACACTACAGATATGCGTAACTATCTGTACATTATAACAATTAATACATAACCATCTGCACAAAACTCCCTACAGGTATACATGCCTATCTGTACAATCATAACTCTCTACAAGTAAAGTGCCCTTTATCAACATGTAGAACACCCAAGGAGGGGTAACAACGTCCTGGATAGTATTATAACTACAAATCAGAGTCGGGAAAATAGCCTTAAAATCGGACCTGAATTTAGTTCTAGTAATTATTTTTTCAGTTTTATTTATCTAATTATTTATAAATACTTTCCCCTATGTCTCAACCTCGGGACTGTAGGCTGTTCAGTACCTGTAACTCTTGCCGAGGCTCCGATATTATCGATTGAAAACTGTAGAAGTGTACTAAAATAAAACAAATGAACAGACCAATAAACATTTAATATACTGTATATATATATATATATATATACCGGTATATATATATACTGTATATAATTGGAATACGCTAGACGTATATGAAATAGGGTAGTTTAGGATGATCAATAATGTATCTTGCTGCATGTACGAAATACCCAATATTGGTTGGGGAAAAATGGTTCTCTCACCGCCGCACCGGATCTAAAATATTTCTGAGCTGCTGCAAGATTTCTCCGCGGTGAAAACAAAAACGGATTTCCCCCCTCTGAAACCCCTCCCTGCATCTCTCTCTCTCTCTCTCTCTCTCTCTCTCCTCCAACCCCTAACTCCCCCCGTTCCCTACCACAAAATTCCTTTCTCCAGATCTCACCTCCCCCACCCCTAGTCCCCCCCCACAGCATATTTCTATTCCCACAGCTTCCTCCCTCCACAGCAACACCCTTTCCCGCACATTACCGCAGCTCACTCCTCCACCTCACCCCTTCTCTCCCCACACAACCTCTCTTCACCCTACATCCCGGCACCCCACACCCCATTGTTTTTGTTTCGTATAGTCCATAACAACTACTACTGTAATTATTTGACGATATTAAAAGTTACGTTTACATCCCTATCTTTAAATTTCACAAATATGTTGATGAAAGTGTTAGAGGTAATATTGATATTTACTGTTTTTCTTTCTGATCTTGCTAGCAGACTGCAGTGCTGTATCTTGCTAGCAGACTGCAGTGCTGTATCTTGCTAGCAGACTGCAGTGCTGTATCTTGATAGCAGACTGCAGTGCTGTATCTTGATAGCAGACTGCAGTGCTGTATCTTGCTAGCAGACTGCAGTGCTGTATCTTGCTAGCAGGCTGCAGTGCTGTATCTTGCTAGCAGACTGCAGTGTTGTATCTTGCTAGTAGACTGCAGTGCTGTATCTTGCTAGCAGACTGCAGTGCTGTATCTTGCTAGCAGACTGCAGTGCTGTATCTTGCTAGCAGACTGCAGTGCTGTATCTTGCTAGCAGACTGCAGTGCTGTATCTTGCTAGCAGACTGCAGTGCTGTATCTTGCTAGCAGACTGCAGTGCTGTATCTTGCTAGCAGACTGCAGTGCTGTATCTTGCTAGCAGACTGCAGTGCTGTATCTTGCTAGCAGACTGCAGTGCTGTATCTAGATAGCTTTGATTAATGTCCATTTATACACCTAGTAACAATGAAAGGTACAATTTAAGGGGAGTTGATCTACTAAGTATTTCTCTCATGACTTCTTGTCGAGCTCAAACATGTATAAAATATCATGGAGTTAAGGTATGGAACGGATTACCGCACAATTTTAGAAATATACAAGAATTATATCGGTTTAAAAAGACAACTAAAATATTTTCTATTAACACAAGATCAACAGATTCAACAGTGACTACTTAAATAGATATATAACCAATTAAACTACCAATTACAATATCCCTATTACCTATTTGTAAAAGAATGTTTTCATAGAAAAGGATATGTAGTCTACAGTAAATTAATCACCATGTTCTCATATATAGGTCTGAATGAATGTTGTATGTGTGTACGCCATACATGAAAATGTCTGTCTTTTACTAATGAGGCATATATTGTTAGGGAAGCGTATGTCTTTATGTCGAATTATGGGTATAATAACAAGTGTAGCCTTAGAACATCAAGTACATTTTTGTACAATATATATTATATACTGTATACCGGTACTCAATTATATAAATTGTATGAAATAGGTAATTGTATTAAAAAAAAACCCACACACACTCAGATATGAGTTCTATTTAATTTTGACCACGTATATCCCTTTTCGATTGTTAAAATTCTTTACAACACGTAGTTTCCAGGGCACATAACTATGACTGAGTATACTATTATATTTTGATATATCGAGTTATAGCCAGATGCCTTTAAGAGAGATATATCTCAAAAGGTTCAGCCTTGTTTGTTTTTCTGTTTACAAATAAGTTGTAAGCAAAATTGTATTGTATACTAATGGCTAAATAAAATATTTCCATTTCCATTTCCATTTCCATTTCCTTAGAACCCAGAGAAACTCAATAATTTCAATATATAATAAAAATAAAATAAAAATATAATAAAAGCTTCATCCCGCCTCCCTGCCGCTGGTGTAAGGGATCACAGGCTTGTGAAGAGTCTTGGGCAGCATTATCATGATATTCTCCAGATATAAACGCACTTCAGTATACAGGAGGTAGACAACTCATAGCATGTTGTTTTTCTAGATCCCCTACTCCCCCATGTTTATCCCCATTAGTTTTCAGATTTTAAGATGTTCACCCCATTAGGTTGTCGATTATAAGACCTTTCGCCTATTTTCGTTGTCAATATTTAGACCTTTCGTGCAATTTAGGAGTCGATTTTTTCCTGACGAACGATAGTGAGCCTGTAATTTAGGAAGGGGACGGGACATGTTTCTACTGATCAACCCTTCTCATCTATGTCCCCATTTTAATATTCTAGCATTTATTAGACAATTTTATCCAGCTCATATAGGAACCATTGGTTTCAAAATGTTGATTTAAGGGGAGATGGGTCGTTTTTCTAGATCCCCTTCTCCCTCATGATTAGCCCCATTAGTTTTCAAATTTTAAGATGTTTACCCCGTTAGTTTGTCGATTATAAGACCTTTCGCCTAATTTCTTTGATAATATTTAGACCTTTCGTGCTATTTAGGAGTCAATTTTTTCCTTGCGAACGATAGTGAGCCTGTAATTTTGGAAGAACCGGTCTTTGGCCGGGAAAATTTTCTACTGAAAAATGTACAAATTAATCTAGAATTGGGCTCTAATGGGTGTGCTTTTTTAAAGTTCGATGGAGATCTAAGGAGGAAACTAGAACAACATATAAAAGATACTTAAATGAGCAAATAAATAAGCCTAAGGTTATTATCCATTTCTTAATTAAGGTACTCACTGAGGGGTGTCCTATACCCTGTTCCAAATAGGTAGAGCATACATCGTGAAAACTAACCTCTCACTCAAAAAGGACTACAGCAATTGGGTTGTAAATCTGCACACATATTCCCTGGCTGACTCTTCCCAAATGGTAGGAATATTAGCTCCTTTACTTCAGCCGTTCATAAATTAAATTTGCACATATATTTCCCGGCTGACTCTTCTCAAATGGTAGGAATATTAGCTCATTTACTTCAGTCGTTTATGAGTTATAGCGGTTAATGTTTAATAGTTCTGGCCTATCAATTGTGAACAGGGTACAGCATTATAACCCTAAAGGTCCCACAGTGAGGTGTGTGTGTGGGTCAGTCAGACGTTAACCCTTTTAGCACCATGACGTCTTTTTACCTTTGATGCTGGCTACAATTAGATGATTTTATGCAGTTTAAGAAGGACCTATATTACTAAGAGGGTGTATTGGGATCGTATTTACCCATTTGAGTCGTAGAGGTAGATAATTATACGATTAGTAACCGGAATAGGCTGAAAATGACGTAATGGTAGTGAAGGGGTTAAGGGGATAGTGGCTGTTTTTTAGGTCTATTAATTCATGTATTAATTCATGTATTAATTCATGTATTAATTCATGTATTCATGTATTTTTTAGTTTCTTCGCTAGACCTCCTTCAAACTTAGAACCCCCCCCCCCATTGGCCTCCCCTCAAGATACATTTGTACATCCTTTGCAGGATGCATGGGGCTTAAAGTTGCTCACTCATGGCTCGAAGCAGCCATGAGTGAGGGGGTGATTGGAGTGGGATGATTGGAGTAGGTGATTGGAGGGGATGATTAGAGTGGGTGATAATAGTGGGTGATTGGAGGGGATGATTGGAAGGTGATTAGAGGGGATGATTGGAGCGGGTGATTAGAGGGGGTGTTTGGAGCGGGTGATTGGAGGGGGATGATTGGAGCGGGTGATAGGAAGGGGTATATTAGAGGGGTACTGTGACTGGAAGTGGATGAAAGTGTTAGTCCAGTAAATCTAGCAATCATTTAACTGGACCTAGAACAAATTGCAATAGAAGGTTTTTTGGCTTTAACTTGTTTATTAGGTCCCTCTGATGAACATATAAAAAGTCTCCAACTTTTGGACACTGGGAAAGTGGTTAATTTGCATAAATTCAAGATGGCCGCCGTCCAAAGCTTCAATTTACAGATAACTTTTTTCTGGTTGCTCCTAGACCCTATGAATGTATTACAAACAACGTTTTTTGGCTTTAACTTGTTTATTAGGTCCCTCTGATGAACATATAAAAAGTTTCCAACTTTTGGACACTGGGAAAGTGGTTAATTTGCATAAATTCAAGATGGCCGCCGTCCAAAGCTTCAATTTACAGATAACTTTTTTCTGGTTGCTCCTAGACCCTATAAATGTATTACAAACAACGTTTTTTGGCTTTAACTTGTTTATTAGGTCCCTCTGATGAACATATAAAAAGTCTCCAACTTTTGGACACCTGGAAAGTGGTTAATTTACAGCCCGAAAAACCTTACAGACAGGCTGAACTGTCTCTTTCACAAGGGGTGACACAGGCACTTTGTGCTTGTATGGGTTTTTTGACCTGTTGTCCCTCTTTTTTATAAAAAAAAAAAAAAAAAAACATGACGTAGTATGACGCCATTCAGAGCCAATTATGTAATTCATGATAGGAGTTCGTATTCACTTGGATCATCGGTGCTTGCATCAAAGTTGCTATTTTGACAGAGTCCTTTACATTGACCACATGCACTGGAACATTCAAAACTCATTCCGTTTGCAACTACAGCGTTGAGTGTCACAGTTGCCCTTACACTGACATCTGACCGATTTCAGTAGTGAATCAGGAGCCACTGGCGAATCCATCGTCTTCGGTTCAAGCTGTCCCTTCCGCAGACACCAGCCCCATTTCTCGGGGTCCACACAGTTCCCCATCCATTCCTGGACCTGACAATAAACTCGGAACGAGTGGTATTTGGCTGCATCGGTTGTTGGGGGAAGGCTTGTGAACTTCAACGGTAGTTGAACTTTTTGCCACCTTGTTGCAAAACTTTGTCTTTCGCAGTCCGTCAAGGGTGTCATTTCCTTTTCCCCCGTACAAATAAACCAAGGCCTTTTCACCAGCTGATGATATCGCGTCTTTACTTCCACTTTGGCAACAGAATGCTTCTATACATTTCAAGAAACCGTTGTCTTCCCTCACTTTCCTCAAGGCAGCCCCTTTACCAATACCATACAGTCGTGAGGTTGTGTCACATCCACAGAGTGCATGGACAACTGGCAGGACACGACAGATGCTTTCACCGAGAGCTTCTGCTACTGAGTTAATATGCCAACATTTCCCACCTTCTTTGCTCGACTTGAAGTACAAATCATTCATCCCTCGTTCCGCATAATGACACAACAGCACCAACAAGTCTGTGTCCTCACCTATCACATATGTCACGGTTTCCCTTGCATGCTCAATTCCCTTCTTCGCAATCATGACATCTGCATCTGCTGGCGCATTGACACAGTCAATTCCATTTGCCTTGAATGTTTCACACAATAAGTCAATGAAGTTTTGCTTATTGTCCGAGTTTGACAAGAAGTTTTCCTTTTTTGACCGAAGGGGCATGGTTGGAGTGAACATCACCTTTTGACCAAAGACTCCTTTTGATCGTCGATTGTGTGTCATGTCCTTGGTAGTAGGTCCTGATTTATAACCGTCGAATACAACCACCGGGTTGAGAAAGTTTTTGGAAACATGCTTCATGTACATGCTTGCAATGTCCTCAAATGTGTCACCCTTCTTCCATGGAATCCTTTGCAATAAGGAACCACCATCCAGAACATGGGTCACAGTCCTTTCTTCCTCAAATGATTCCAATGACGACTTGGGAACAACAGCAGCTATCTCATCTCCTAGCTGTGGTTTATTGGCTTCCCTGAGCCTCCCCCACTTATCGAACAGAGCAGTAGGGTAGCTAGACAACTCATACGCAAAGACCTCTTCAACACCTAAGTCCCTGTTATTAGCAAAGATGAGGAGCCTCTGGAAAAGGAGCTGTGGGTCGATTGGTACTTTTTCAGCACTGATTGTAACCTTTGCACCCAACGACTCAACTTGATCTTTCTTCCTAAATGAAAAGTCAAAAGCATTGCTACCTTCCATCTTCTGCACAATGTTCATACCAACCTCATACAGTAAATGAGGATTGGCCGAGGCTGGTCCTGTCACACCGTTGGCAATATTCCTGAGTTCATTTGATTCTTGAAATGGATCATAATCCTTGAAGAATGCGAGAACCTTCTCGCAAAGAAACAAGATGATGGGATTAGTATAGGCCTAGGCAAAATGTAATAGACAATAATGTGCAGTAAAGGTAGGGCTTGACCTAGAACAAATTGCAATAGAAGGTTTTTTGGCTGTAAGGTTTTTTGGCTGTAAATTAACCACTTTCCAGGTGTCCAAAAGTTGGAGACTTTTTATATGTTCATCAGAGGGACCTAATAAACAAGTTGAAGCCAAAAAACGTTGTTTGTAATACATTTATAGGGTCTAGGAGCAACCAGAAAAAAGTTATCTGTAAATTGAAGCTTTGGACGGCGGCCATCTTGAATTTATGCAAATTAACCACTTTCCCGGTGTCCAAAAGTTGGAGACTTTTTATATGTTCATCAGAGGGACCTAATAAACAAGTTAAAGCCAAAAAACCTTCTATTGCAATTTGTTCTAAGTCCAGCCCTACTTTGACTGGTCTATGTAGAGATGAAGAGTTAGAGGCTATCAACCTTTCTGGATTATTAAGCCAGCACACTGTAAGTCAAGAATAGCGTCAGGCCTAGAGCCCTTTTTCGAGAACTTCAGTCCCTTGAGATGAAGAGGTGTCCAGTTCTGTGTTGTGAAGGGCCTGGGGTTGGGTTAGGGTGGGGAAGGGGGGGGGGGGTTTGCTGGGCTAGATTGATAAGGAGCCACATCGGGCGGTATATTGGGCTACCAGAAGGAGCTATAGGGTGCGAGGGGAGAGAAAGAGAGAGAGAGAGAGAGAGAGAGAGAGAGAGAGAGAGAGAGAGAGAGAGAGAGAGAGAGAGAGAGAGAGAGAGAGAGAAAGAGAGAGAGAGAGAGAGAATGTGTGTGTGTGTAATAATAATAATAATAAACGGTTTATTAAAGAATGGCAGCCTCATGAGCTGAAAATACACATTTTACAATTTAGTGGATGAACATGAGATGTACAGATATGAGGATGGTAAGCTCAGTTTACAAACAAAATAAATAAATACAATAATGATGCATGTGCAGAATACAAATTATCATAAAATAACCATGAGAGTAAGTGATATACAGTACATATACACATTTATTTACTTACTCATATACAGAACATACATATATACACGTACGTGCGCCCATACATATACATACATATATAGGAACATAAGAACATGCAGTAAGTGTGCACATGTCCGTATACACAAACGCTCACGTATGCACACAAACATACATACATACAGAAACTGTTTTGGTATGGTCAGGGTAAAGAGGGTGCAGCAATTCAAGTCCGTATATGGTCCGTATGGTCAGGTACAGCCTACTACAATGGGAGGTTAATCCTCGGTAGTGTAGGTGTGTGTGTTTAAGTATGTGTGTGTATCTGGGTGTGTGTGTGTTTGTGTGTGTGTCTGTGTGTGTGCATAAGTATGTGTGTGTGTTCCTGAGTGTGTGTGTGTACTTGACGATGACATACAGGTACACCGCAATATGCATTCCTCTATGTAAATATATTATAATTGTATTATGTAATATCGTACTTAATATGTTATATCAGACTGTATTGCACATACGAGACAAATACATAATGCAATCGGTAACTCCTATAAGAAAAACTAATTAATGTAAATTAACTAGCTAAAATTAAAGATTACAAATGAGTATCATTGAATCATTTGAACGTAATCAAAATTTCGCAAAATAATGTGATTAACTCCAGTTCCAACACCGGTATATTTTTCACAAGTGCACCGGTATTCTAAATGTATACATTTGTAAGTCTTATGAATTTATCGGAAAAGTAATTACATCTATAACCTTTCCTCAAGTGCTGAGTCGATATGAGTAATTAATAAGCAGCCTACTCCTACATTATTTTGAAATGAGAAATGTTCATTTATGCCGGACACACACACACACACACATATATAATATATATCACAAATACACGTGAGCCACTAAATGTTTCTTATCTCTCAGTGGGGTTCGAACCGCCGACCGTCAGGACGATAGCCGACTGCCGTGGTGTAGTTGATTAAAGCGTCGGCTATCGTCCTGACGGTCGGCGGTTCGAACCCCATTGAGAGATAAGAAACATATATATATATATATATCTTGTACTTGCTAGGAATATGAAGCATGGAACTACAAGTTTTCGTTTGTATTCCAAGACATATTGTGGCAGATGACGAAAGCTTGCATTTCCGTGTTTCATTTTCCTTGTGAGTTAGTACAAGCAATATATGTATCACTTGTATTTGTGATTATTTCTCTCACTCTATATGTACTGTATATTGGCAGACAAGCAGAAAAACAACATACGGACGGAATAACTGGCGAATGGGTGAATAGATAGACAGACAGATAGATAGATAGAGAGGGAGAGTTTGGGAGATAGAGGTAGAGATATTTTTATTGACAGGCTTGGTTGGACACAATAAAAAATGTGTGGATCCAATTTGGGGTCTCACACACCTGGTTTATAAATGGCAGGGAGAGGGTCGTGAGAGGAAGGGGGTGGGGGGATGATTGAAGGGGTGGGGGGGGAAGGAGGGAAGGAGTGAGAGGATGGGGGGAGGGGGATGATTGAAGGGGTGGGGGAAGGAGGGGAGGGGAGGATGATTGAAGGGATGGGGGATGATTGAAGGGGTGGGGAGGGAAGGAGTGAGAGGATGGGGGGGGAGGGGGATGATTGAAGGGGTGGGGGGAGGGAGGGGAGGATGATTGAAGGGGTGGGGTGGGGGAGGAGGGAAGGAGTGAGAGGTTGGAGAGGGGGCGACTGGGAGAAGGAGGATTGAAGGGGTGGGGGGCAGGAGAGGGGGAGAGAGGATGATTGAAGGGTTAAGGGAGGGGAGGGGAATGGAGGATGATTGAAGGGGTGGGATAGGGAGGAGTGAGAAGGGAGAGGAGGTGGGGTGATGGTGGGTGGGGGGGGGGGGGGGGGGGTGGGGGGGGGTGGGGGGGGGGGGGGGGGGGGGCGACTGGGAGGGGTTACTGGCGGGAGGGAGGGAAGGTTGGAGGGGAAGTGGTTGGCGGAAGAGTCATTGAAGGCGGGAGAGTTATTTAAAATGATGAAACAATATTATCATGATAACTCCCAAGACGTCGGATGAGATAGTGTTAAGAAAATGTATATGGTTATTCCATTATAATGCTTACACTGAAATGAACCAACTCTGAACTAGTCTATCAATAATGCATTTATTACTCTGTTATAATTATAATCTAAAAGGATTAAATTTATGCCAGCTCCTAGTAATGTATGTTTTAGTAGATTGTATATTAATAACTCCCGCTGTGGCCAATCCAGGAGATAAATAATTCAGACTTGATCGGCATTATTAAGGGGAGATGGGCCGTTTTTCTGGTCCCCTCTCTTCCTCATGCTTTTCCCCATTACTGTTGAGATCTTAAGCCTTTTGCCCCATTACTTTGCCAAATTTAAGACTTTTCGCCCCATTTCTTTGTCAATATTTAGACCTTTCGTGCCCATTAGGTGTCGATTTTTTCCCAGCGAGCGATAGCGAGCCTGTAATTGTGGAGGAAATGGCCTTCGGCCGTGACATTTTTCTACTGAAAAATGTACAAATTAATCTTGAAGAAGGATCTAATGGATGTTTCTTTAAGTTTGATGGAGGTCTAGCGAGGAAATTAAAAACATATATGAATATATAAATAAATAGACCCCTCCAAAATAACGACTGTCCCCTTGATATAGACGAGGACGGCCATCAGTAGCGGACATAACACAGCCTCGTTGACAAAAGGCTCTCCACTCACATTTAATTAAGTTCATTAAAGTATCCATCTTTTCTTTCCTGGATTAAGGGGGTACCACAGGAACTCCAGGAATCAAACTGGTTATAAATGATCTCCTTTAGCCTAATCCTTTGAATCCCAAAATATTATAATATTAATGTTATTGCAAAATGATATCCAGAATAAATACATAGAAACACATTATCGGGGTTAACTCGTTTTTTATTGAATTAATAGGCTACTTATTGCAGGTTATGCTAGCTCCCTCCAGATTATTTTAGTTATGCCTCAAATCTACGAGGATGACAATTTTCCTTGTTCAAGCCCATCTAAACTGTCAAATAAGATATGAATTATATTTCATCATTAGCAGGGAGGAGAAATGATTAACACTTTGTGACCCCAGATTGACCTCGGATAACAAACGACAAAAAAAAAAATATTGATTCTAGGATCATGAAGGCTCCATACGAGGAAAGCTACCAACATTAACAGAAACAGTGATGACTACCCACAGCATCAGGCAGGTAAGCTCAACACTCCCAAAGCAGATCCCTGCAAAAGAACCCCGGACAAGTAGGGACTCCAGTAAGCTGCAAACCAGTAAATACCATGAATTGTAGGCAAACCCCTCTTAAGCTATGTGACAAAACGTCCTGTAAATTGAAGGCAACCCCAAGGTGTGTACTAGCACATTCTTAAAATTGCAAACATCAACGAAGCTGAGGATCAACACGTGCAACATATTGTTGGCAACTCCAAATATGCACTTGCACCTACGCCGATACCTGAACCTGTCTCTATGCCTGACACCAGAATCGTTGGATGCTTCCATTGGGAGAGTGACTACGAGAATGATTACAAGACCAAGTGATTGATAGATTGGATACCCCTCAAACAACCCTCTGCAACATCATCAGCAACCAGACATATCTGATAAGTTTTCACCGTCTTTGTTGCCAACCACAGTGTAGTCGCCACAGTGTAGCCAACCACAGTGTAGTCGCCAAACCTTCATCAACCACAGTGTAGTCGCCACAGTGTAGTCGCCACAGTGTAGCCAACCACAGTGTAGTCGCCACAGTGTAGTCGCCACAGTGTAGCCAACCACAGTGTAGTCGCCAAACCTTCATCAACCACAGTGTAGTCGCCACAGTGTAGCCAACCACAGTGTAGTCGCCAAACCTTCATCAACCACAGTGTAGTCGCCACAGTGTAGTCGCCACAGTGTAGCCAACCACAGTGTAGTCGCCACAGTGTAGTCGCCAGTGTAGCCAACCACAGTGTAGTCGCCAAACCTTCATCAACCACAGTGTAGTCGCCAAACCTTCATCAACCACAGTGTAGTCGCCAAACCTTCATCAACCACAGTGTAGTCGCCAAACCTTCATCAACCACAGTGTAGTCGCCACAGTGTAGTCGCCAAACCTTCATCAACCACAGTGTAGTCGCCACAGTGTAGTCGCCAAACCTTCATCAACCACAGTGTAGTCGCCAAACCTTCATCAACCACAGTGTAGTCGCCACAGTGTAGTCGCCACAGTGTAGTCACCACAGTGTAGTCGCCACAGTGTAGCCAACCACAGTGTAGTCGCCAAACCTTCATCAACCACAGTGTAGTCGCCAAACCTTCATCTCCCCCATTGAGAAGATCAAGAAGCTTTTGGGCACTAGAGATCCTATAGTGAGAACAACATATTTATCTCCTTCACCACCGTTACGTCATTGTCATCATATTCTGGTTAACATAAGACGATTATCTTTAGTTTGTAATCTACCTATGCAACTCAAAGGGGTAAATACGATCACAATAGACCCTCTTAGCAACATAGGTCCTTCTGAAACTACATAAAAATCATCTAATTGTAGCCAGAATCAAAGGTAAACAGACGTCATGGTGCTGAAGGGGTTAAAGGCTCACTAGTGAGCACAATCTTGTATGACCCGAGGTGGGACTAGAGACCCAATAAGACTGGTCCTATCTCTCTTCCAGTTATTAATTGTGTGAAGCAATAAACTAAGACCCAGTACCAGTCTTGATCCCGTATATGCTCTTATTTTCAATTGTATTCAACTTAGGAAAGATTGGTCAGCTCTAGAGGGCTAATGGGATCGTCAACCCACCGATTCTTAGAGGGCCTTTCCTAAGATTAGTAAATTCATCTAGTAGTAACATCAATCAACAAAGTAAATCAAGAATATTTTGATTGAAAAAAGAAAAAGACAAAACAAATAGGTTAAAGCCTTTCTCTGGCATTATTTCTCAGCAACATTGGTTTGCAGTCCGGTATCTATATTAAGGGGAGATCTCCACTTGAGGGATTTTTTTTCTTGACCCCTTTCTCCCTCTTGTTTAGCCCCATTGCTTTTGATATTATAAAACGTTTGCCCCATTAGTTTAGCGATTTTAAGAACTTTCACCCCATATTAAGACCTTTCGTGCAATTCAGGTGTCGATTTTATCCTGGCGAGCGATAGCGAGCCTGTAATTTAAGAGGAACCGGCTTTCAGCCGGGACATTTTTCTACCGAAAAATTTACAAATTTATCTTGAAAGGGGGTCTAGGGGGTGTCATTTTAAGATTGATGGAATTCTAGGGAACAAACTAAAAACCTCCCCTTAAAGATATATGTATAAGAACATACCCGGCTAGGATGACATTGTTTCACTCAAGTTACCGATACCAATACAAAAGTACCCCGATAATGTTAAAGTATATTTACCGGTATAATGATGATGATGATTATTACTATTATTAATATTATTATTATTATAACAAAACAAAGTGCGAGTCTTAAGCCGCTGTCACACGAGCGCTTTTTCCGCCAATTTTCCATGAGCAACTTTTTTCTCGTATTATTTCGGGACATTTTCGCACTGGTATCGGCAATTAAACTGAAGGTAGATCTTGTTAGGCGGATGAATGATGATAAAGTGTAATTTTCTAAACTTCCAGATCATAATTGCCCATAAATATTGCTCGGAAAAGGGCTCGTGTGACTGCGGCTTTACTGGAGAAACAATACCCACGTACCAATAAAAGGGGGGTACAGTCGCGGTCAATAATTCGGATACAATTTTAACACTATCTGGTGCAACGTCCTGGAAGTCATTATGGTATTTTGTTTAATTATTATAGAGGGTTTTAATTGTTATAGAGGGTTTATAGAGGGTTTATAGAGGGTTTTAATTGTTATAGAGGGTTTATAGAGTTTTAATTGTTATAGAGGGTTTATAGAGGGTTTTAATTGTTATAGAGGGTTTATAGAGTTTTAATTGTTATAGAGGGTTTATAGAGTTTTAATTGTTATAGAGGGTTTATAGAGGGTTTATAGAGTTTTAATTGTTATAGAGGGTTTATAGAGAGTTTTAATTGTTATAGAGGGTTTATAGAGGGTTTTAATTGGTTTACACATTTTCGAACAATGTGTTTTTAGTTTACCCGCTAGACTTGGAAAAACGCTTCTCCAAATCCCCTTCAAACTAAAAAAAAACGTCCGACAGACCCCCTTCAAGCTAAATGTGTAAATTTTTCGGTAGAAAAATGCCCCGGCCAAAGGCCGGTTTTTCCCAAATTGCACGCTCACTATCGCTCGCCCAGGAAAAATCGACACTTTATTGGGTTGAAAGCATCATATAATCGCCAAACTAATGAGATGAAACGTCTTAAAATCTGCAAGCTAATGGGGTAAAACTGGGAGGATCTAAATTGGCCCGCCCTGCACCTAATAGGGTTAAGGCTCACACAATTTTATGGAAACTACAAACATCGGTCAAGAATTATTAAGTTGAAATTCTACCGAAGACAGGTTTGAAAGTATATGTATCAATATTAATGATTGCAACTGTACATCATAGTCAAAGATGGCTCGGCCTTTAAGTTTGGCGATTTTAAGGCCTTTCGCCCCATTAATGTCAATGTTAAAACCTTTCATGCCATTTAGGTGTCATTTTTTTCCCTGGCGAGCGGTAGCGAACCTGTAATGTAGAAGGAGCTCTCCATCAAGTTAAAACAAAATACCCGCAAGACCCACCTTCCAGATAAATTTGGACATTTTTCGGTAGAAAAATGTTCCGGCCAAAGGCCGATTCTCCCTAAATTACAGGTTCGCTATTGCTCGCTAGGAAATATCAGACACCTAAATGGCACACAAGGTCTTAACATCGCCACACTAATGGGGCAAACTTCTAAAAATCTCAAATGTAGAATTATTTGGTTTCTTTACTGGATTTATGTTTAACTTGGCCGGTATATTGATTCCATTGGCAGCTGATTCCTTGATAATTACTGAGAGAATAAGGAGTTAGTACGTCACCCTATGATAATAATACCACGTTTACACAATTAACACGAACATTGGCAATACAAGAGAGAGAGAGAGAGAGAGAGAGAGAGAGAGAGAGAGAGAGAGAGAGAGAGAGAGAGAGAGAGAGAGAGAGAGAGAGAGAGAGAGAGAGAGAGAGAGAGAGAGAGAGAGAGAGAGAGAGAGAGAGAGAGAGAAGAGAGAGAGAGAGAGAGAGAGAGAGAGAGAGAGAGAGAGAGAGAGAGAGAGAGAGAGAGAGAGAGAGAGAGAGATAAAGATAAATATACTTGTCCGGGAGTGTACACATCAGGGGTCCCTGGAGTATTGTGCTACCTCAGGGAATATATAGGGAGGTCTTTACAGTATGCACAGTACAAACACTCTCTCTCTCTCTCTAAATACCCCTGATGGTAACAAAGGCTTTAAAGTATCCCCAATAGGCTCAAAATCGCGTCATATATCGGAGAGGTACGTTAACTCCCATCCACTCACCAACTCTACTGTATGCAACCTCTCTCTCTTCGCCGCAATATTGCATATCTCTCGCTATTCTATGACTACTACAATAATCAGTGTTCCTCAGAGCTTTTCCAATGTATACCACCTCCTCTACATAGGGTAAGTAGTACCCGTCTTGCAACACAATCCCACCCCTACTCTGTGCAACTTTCCAACCCAAGAGTGAAACGTTATTCTCAGTCTTTCTTCTATTCAACTGCTGAGCTCTGGAACTCTCTCCCAGAATCAGTTTTTCCCTCTTCCTATGACTTATATTGCTTCAAACTCCGTGTGTCCTGGCATTTTGGCTCGAACGTCCCTTGATTTTGGCCCTGACACTCTTTCAACTCGGGGGAGGCACTCGATACAGGCAGTTCTGCCTTTTGTCTCCCTCACTTACATACAAAAAAAAGAAAAAAAGTACAAACAATACAGTGGTGGTGGTGGTGGTGTAGCGTGGTGGAGGTGGTGGTGGTAGAGGTAATGTATTTAGTGGACTGTGTGAGAGGTAATTATTTGAGTGGTGGCAGAGAGTGCAGGTAATGTAATCATACCCACAGCAATACTGTCTTTATCCATACACACAGTAATATATGGCTATTGTGTACAAGCAACGAGATTTCCAGCTGGCCCGGAACTACTTTCATTTATGATTATTTTCACTATAAATAATTTAATAAAGACATATGAGAAATGTAAAAACAGACATTAAGGGGACAGTGGTTATTTTTTCGGGGGGCGGGGACTATTTATATATAAACAGTATATTCATTAATTTTATAGTTTCCTCGATAGACCTTCATGAAGTTTAAAAATACACTCCCTAGACCCCCTTCAAGATAAATTTGTACATTTTTCGATGTCAACATTTCCCGGGGACGAAGGCCGCTTTCTCTTAAAATTACAGGCTCGCTATCGCTCGTCAGGAAAACAAATCGACACCCAAATGGCACGAAAGGTCTTGATATTGATATAGAAATGGAACGAATTTTTAAAAAATCGACAACCTAATGGGCCGAACGTCTTAAAATAAAACAAACAAACAATGGGGCTAAACACGAGGGCGAAGGGGCCACAAGAACCAGCTCATCCCCCCCTTAACAAACCAATGGATAGATTAAGTGGAGATCTCCACTTGAGGGATTTTTCTTGACCCCTTTCTCCCTCATGTTTAGCCCCATTGCTTTTGATATTATAAAACGTTTGCCCCATTAGTTTAGCGATTTTAAGAACTTTCACCCCATATTAAGACCTTTCGTGCAATTCAGGTGTCGATTTTATCCTGGCGAGCGATAGCGAGACTGTAATTTAAGAGGAACCGGCCTTCGGCCGGGAAATTTTTCTACCGAAAAATGTAAATAATAATAATAATAATCTTCTGGTTACTTATATAGCGCCCGTATCTCCTTCGAGGATTCACAAGCGCTTGGCTTTCTTTAGTCTACCAGAGACCATTACCCATCCCCCTTGCTCATGGAGAGATGAAAATTTATGAAAATTTATCTTGAAAGGGACTCAAGGGGGTGTAATTTTTAGCTTGATGGAGGTCTAGGGAACAAACTAAATACCTCCTCTTAATTCTGTATATAATGTTTTCCGCTGTTTTATGTAACCCTTTCAGTACCGGTGCCACCCTTTTAACTTAATTACGCCTAATATTAGACGATTCTATTAAGTTTATTAAGGGCCTCCAGCAATTAATAGGCTTCGAAAAGTCTCACGTAACCCTTATTACCACCACAGATCCTTCTTAAACTGCAGACAATCCTCTAAATATACCTAGACTAATACAAAAAAGACGTCGCTGGTACAGAAGGGGTTACTATAGCATATATTATAAGGTTATGGCAATTCAAATAATTTAAGTTGACATGGGCGTATGTATTTGCTCATATACAGTATATATATATATATATATATATATATATATATATATATATATATATATATATACTGTATAATATAGTTACTCCCTAGAATAAATAATAAAAAAATACCACCAAGACATATTTGTAGTTTTCGATAGAAAAATTTCCCGACGTAAGGCCGGTTTCTCTTAAAATATAGGCTCGCTATCGGCTATCGCTCGCTAGGATAAAATCGATGCCTAAATGACACGAAAAGTCTAAATATCGACAGACATGGGGCGAAATGTCTTAAAAATCGCCTAACTAATGGGACGAACGTCATGAAATCTGAAAACTAATGGGGCTAAACATGAGGAAGAAGGGGGACCAGAAAAATGACCCATCTCCCCTTAACACAAGGGACTGGAATTCTCGAAAAGGGGCTCCAGTCCAGTCCTGACGCTATTCTTGACTTAAGGGGAGGTATTTAGTTTGGTCCCTACTTTTTCATCAATCTTAAAATTACACCCCCTAGACCCCCTTTCAAGATTTTTTTTTTATCAAAACATGTACAAAATTTAGCCTGCTGTCAAAAACGTTTTAAACAATATGCTGGCTCGCTACCACTCACCAGGAAAAAGTCGACACCTGGTTGGGGACAAACGTCTTAAAGCAGTAGGCTGAATGGGGCGGAATGGATACAACCCAGAGAGAGAGAGAGGGAGAGAAAGAGAAACAAAAACGAGGTGGGTCCCCTTAATTGGATTAATGAGAAGTCCAATGAGAGTATGTGAGTCTGAGATGATGAGACGGTAGTGGTGCACCGAGTTACATGCCAGACAGTGAGGTGCCTCTAGGTTGGTAGACCAAAATGTCCATCCAGTTGCAAACTCAACTCTGTCATCTAAAATAAGACCTCTAGACTTTGTTTATGTTTGGAGGGGGATCTCTCTCTCTCTCTCTCTCTCTCTCTCTCTCTCTCTCTCTCTCTCTCTCTCTCTCTCTCTCTCTCTCTCTCTCTCTCTCTATATATATATATATATATATATATATATATATATATATATATATATACTTATATATAATTTTCTTGAAAGATAGAAGGGAAGATGACAGATAGTAAGAGAGCCAGTCAGTGCCTGGTGAGTCTCCAGGGACCTGCTGGGAGGCTGCCCGGTCTTCACTTTTATCACCTCCCTGACCTCACCTCTATCTCTCACATCACTGCTCTTCCTCCTTCACTCAACTCCTTCCTATGTTTATCCATCTGTTCCCCTTTCTCTCTCCTCTCACTGTCTTCCCTGTTTTCCCTATCCTCCCCTTCCCTCTCCTTGTCTTTTCTTCTTCTCCCCTTTCCCACTTATCTCCCCTTCCCCATCTTCCACCGACTCCTCTCCTCCCCTCCCCTCCTCTCCATCTCCCCTCTTTCTATCACCCCTCCCTCTCCCCCTTATCTGCCGTCTACCCACTCCCCCCGGCCCCTCCTGTCAGCCGCCAATTAAACCTGGCGACTTCATCCCACCCCGGGGACTCGCATCCAAAGAGGGGACGGGGGAGGAAAGAGGGGGCAGGGGGAGGGTTCTGGGGATGTGTGTGTGTGTGTGTGTGTGTGTGTGTGTGTGTGTGTGTGTGTGTGTGTGTGTGTGTGTGTGTGTGTGTGTGTGTGTGTGTGTGCAAAAGTCCGGAAAAGTTGACGCTGATATCTGGGACGGTAGGGAGGATTGGTGAGCGGTTTGGGATTGGCGAGGATGTGGATTGGTAAGGTTTGGTGAGGATTGGGATTAGTAGTGATAGTTGAGAATTGGGATTGGTAGGGATTGGCTAGGATGTGGATGGGTGAGGATGTGGATTATTATGGGTGAGTGGGGATGTGGATTGGTAGGGATTGGTGAGAGTTGGGATTACTAGGGATTGGATTGGCGAGGATTAGGATAGTGGGAGGCTAGCATGGTGAGGATTGAAAGGTGATAGGCTAGGGTAGTGAGGACTGGGAGTGGGGTTAATGAGAGATTCGGATGATCAGGATTACGATGGTGGAAGCTTAGGGGAGTAGATAGTAATGAACAGGATAGTGAGAGGCTAAATGGTTGAGGATTATAAAGTTGGCGTCCCAATACGAAGATGACAACTTAACATTTAACCCCTTCTGTTCCGTCGATATCCTTTTGGTCTGGTTACTACTAATCGATTTCATCCAGTTTAGAAAGGATCTCTAGCCATTATAAGGCTTCGAACTACCTTAACACACACTTTTAACTACCGCATATCGTTCCTAAGCTGCATAAAATAGTCTAAATATAGCTAGAAGAAAATAAAACAGACGTAATAATATCCTAATCGAATTTAATCAGATTAGGAAAGATCTCTAGCAGTTATTATAAGGCTTCGAACTATCTCAATAAACACTTCTAACCACCACATATCCTTCCTAAGCTGCATAGAATCGTTTAAATATAGCTAGAATAATATATAACAGATATCGCTGGTACAGAATGTGTTAGTGAAGAATATGACGGTGTTGACTGGGTTGGGAAGACAGGAACAAATAGACACCTAAATTACACGAAAGGTCTTAATATTGGCAAAGAAATGGGGCGAAAGGTCTTAAACTTGCCAAACTAATGGGGCAACAGGTCTTATACTCGCCAAACTAATGGGCCGAACGTCTAAGATTGTGAAGATGGAACTAGGTGGCGTGAAGAATGTGTGAAGTCTGAGACGAAAGACAACAGGCGATGCAGGGTCGGAAAGCCAAATCAAACCGAGCTAAACTGGCAAACAACCAAAGCCCCGCTAGTTTGGGAAGTTAACCCATTCACGCACATATGACGCAGAGGTTGCCAGATTAGCAATAAGAAATAGAGTTCTCTCACTTTTATAATTACCTCTCCAAAATTAGTTTTCTGCCCACAGCTAACTCAAAGACAACTGCAGAGGTTGAAGTAACTAAACTAAAGGTTTTTCTAAATACCCCTGATGGTAACAAAGGCTTTAAAGTATCCCTAATAGGCTCAAAATTGCATCATATGTCGGAGAGGGTTAAGTTACATTGAGTAGGTTGGTAATCTGGTTATGTAGAATAGGGGGAAAAAAAAAAAAAAAAAAAATCCCCAAGATACCCCTTGTAGATAAATTTGTACATTATTACAAAAACACAACATTGTACAAATACATACAAATCTCCTCTTAAAGTCTATATAATAATATCCGTAAATCACTCTCGGTACACCCAATGATTTAATAGTACCTTTTATATCTTCCAATTGTTACAGTGTAGAATAAACTAGATTCTTTCTCTCTCTCTCGCTCTCATACACACATACACTCACACACAAACGCTGATCAATCTCACTCAGTCACACACACACTCTCTCTCACACACACACAACTGCATCAGTCACACACACACACACACACACACACACACACACACACACACACACTCTCTCTCTCTCTCTCTCTCTCTCCTATTTGATGATGAAGTTAAGAACGACGATGAAACTTATGATGAATTTAGGCTAATGATGTCGAGCCCCTCTTTAGGCCTAGAAGAGGATTGTGTCAGTGGGATCCCTTGGAGATCCCCAAGCAAGAGAGATCACCCATTTTATTTATTTATTTATTTTTTTGGACGCCATTTTAACCCCTACTGTATCGGCGACGATTTTTCAATTGTATTACAGCTGTATTTAGACGATTTTGTGCAACTTAAAAAGGATCTGTGGTAGTTAAAAGGGTTGATTGAGATAGTTCGAAGCCTTATAATTGTTAGACATCCTTCCTAAACTGAATAAAATCGATTAGTAGTAGCCAGAATTAAATATAAAAGACGTCGCCGGTACAGTAGGGGTTAACGCCGATATTATTCACCCCTTCAGTGCCGGTGCCGTCCTTTCAACTTTATTATGGGTGCTATTTGACGATTTTATTCAGCTTAGGAAGGACCTTGGTGATTGAGAGGGTTTATTGAGCTTTATACACCTTCAACACCGTCTTATGGGTTACTGATATGTTAATGTATATATATATAGTATATGGCAATGTTCGACCATTTATTAAACATAGCCACCTAGACACTTCCAGATAAAAACAATTCCTCAGGCCCACCCTTAAGAGGAGGTATTTAGTTTGTTCCCTAGACCTCGATCAAGCTTAAAATTACACCCCCTTGAGTCCCTTTCAAGATAAATTTGTACATTTTTCGGTAGAAAAATGTCCCGGCCGAAGGCCGGTTCCTCTTAAATTACAGGCTCGCTATCGCTCGCCAGGATAAAATCGACACCTGAATTGCACGAAAGGTCTTAATATGGGGTGAAAGTTCTTAAAATCGCTAAACTAATGGGGCAAACGTTTTATAATATCAAAAGAAATGGGGCTAAACATGAGGGAGAAAGGGGTCAAGAAAAATATCCCTCAAGTGGAGACCTCCCCTTAAAGCTAATAAAAAAGACAAAATAAAAATAAACAAATAAAGGACGCTAATATAAACAAATAAAGGACGCTAATATAAACAAATAAAGGACGCTAATATAAACAAATAAAGGACGCTAATGTAAACAAATAAAGGACGCTAATATAAACAAATAAAGGACGCTAATATTGTACATGTTTCGGAACACAAATATGTCCTCACCAAAGGCCTGTTTCTCTTTAATTGCAGGCTCGCTATTGCTCGCCAGAAACGTATTAGCATCACTAAATTAAAAAGACGAAACGTTTAAAAATTGTCACACCATTAATTCCAAACAGAGGCGAGTCCAAAAATCCTACCCTTCGGATAAGATAGGGTTAATTCCCAGAGATACGTCATAAACTGCGTCTCTTGGAAGCTACAGAGAACAGTAAAGTAGTATAGAAATAAACATTGGCCATTAACCCCTTGAGTACGGTCGCGCTAATAAGTCATGGCCCAGCTGTCATTACGTTTAGCTTGATATGTGCTGTATTAATGTCTGTCAGATGTTGAATAGGGTGGGTGAGTGTAGGAACATGTGTGTATATTTCACTCGATAAGACAAAATGAAGATTAGATATTGCTGATACCAATTATTGATCAAAACATACTTGGTGCCGAAACGTCACTTATTAGCGCGACTGTACCAGCGACGTGTTTTGTATATTATTCTAGCTATATTTAGACGATATTATGCAGCTTGAGAAATATCTGTGGTAGTTAAAATGGTTGGTTTAGATAGTTTGAAGCCTTATCATTGCTAGAGGGCCTTCCCAAGCTGAAGCAAATAGTCTAATAGTCGCATAGTCTCTGGTACTGAAAGGGTTAATATACAACACATATTAATATTTATGTTTACGGCTCCAACTTCCTTATAGCCTGAAACTATAACCCTGTCCAAATAGGTCGGCCAGAAATCGTGAACCCTATCCTCTGTAACTCAAAAAGGGCTAGAGCAAATGGGCTGTAAATTTCCACGTATATTTCCTGGCGGACCCTTCCCAAATAGTACAGCTATTAACTCGATTACTTTGGTCGTTTGTTTGAGTTACAGAGGTTAATGTTCAACAGTTTTGGCCTACATATTTGGAACAAGGTATAGGAAGTGGTCAATTATACCGACCTGGGCACCTTTGGTTAACCCCTGCTGTACCGACGACGTCTATTTAAGGGCAGGTATTTAGTTTGTTCCCTAGACCTCCATCAACCTTAAAATTACACCCCCTTGAGTCCCTTTCAAGATAAATTTGTACATTTTTCGGTAGAAAAATGTCCCGGCCGAAGGCCGGTTCCTCTTAAATTATAGGCTCGCTATCGCTCGCCAGGATAAAATCGACACCTAAATGGCACGAAAGGTCTTAAAATTGACAGGCGGAAATTCTTAAAAATCACCAAACTAATGGGGCAAACGTCTTAAAATCTCAAAAGCAATGGGGCTAGACATGAGGGAGAAAGGGGTCCAGAAACAAATCCCTCAAGTGGAAATCTCCCCTTAAGAGTTAAGTGTCGATTTGTTCTGGGCCAGCGATAGCAAGCCTGCAACTTTAAATACACTGGATTTTACCCTAAACAAAATATACAAATTTAGATTAAAGGGGGTCTGGGTAGGCATTTTTTCTTTTCTGTTTTTTTGTTTAGTTTGCAGGAAGTCTGGGAAGGCGGATTTGTATGTCTAGGGGACAAACTAAAATACATTGTTCGAAAATGGCCAAAGCAAGCAAAATCCGCAATACAAATTAAACACATATCATAGTAACCCTCAAGACGTAGGAGTAGATTGTGCTAAAAGACCATGACATTAAGAGTTATCTGCAATATGTTAAAGTTAAGATGCCATAATGTACAGTATAAGATATTTGTAACAAGACTAAAATTAAAGGAGCACTCAGTAGAGAGCATATCTCCGCCTACGATGGTTG
This sequence comes from Paralithodes platypus, assembly GCA_032716605.1. NCBI lineage: Eukaryota > Metazoa > Arthropoda > Malacostraca > Decapoda > Lithodidae > Paralithodes > Paralithodes platypus. The sequence goes on along the minus strand of CM064516.1, from coordinate 38,014,673 downwards.
ATTCTTTACCAATAATATCATTCTATCTATATGCTCAGGCCCAAACCCCACTATTCATTTTTTTTTTTTTTTTTTTTCTTCTGGCTCTTGAATCCAGGATATGATCCGGATCGCCTCTTATTGCATAACTTCTTCTTTGGCGCATATCCTACATTATATGTCCAACAAATTTCGTTAAAATCTCCGCATCACTTTCTAAAATATATTAATCACTTCTTCCTTGATGCATATCCTTTTTTTTTTTTTTTTTTTTTTTCTATATTCCAACTTACTTCCTCTCGGGCATAGGCTGAGAGCCTTAACATTCACCGCTTTACAATGAACAGTGAAGCCCGTGAGGTCTTGTTCCAGTCTAGGGAGTGAGACATGTGAAGCACGTAGAGTACAACGAGCACCTGCCATCTTGCCTTCACATGAGGCACGGTGCTCACTCATGGCCCGAAACGACCCCATCTCTGAAGCCACCTCGTTCGCGTGCTTCACTGTCTCGCCCCCTACACTCGGACTCTCACACTTACACACACACAACGCCACCTGTTGAGCAGATAACTCACCATGATATCTGCCCACCAACATTCGTGAAAATCTGTTCATAACTTTGTGAGTGAAAAACATAACCTCCGTAAATAAGGGTATGAAAACATAACCTCCGTAAATAAGGGTATGAAAACATAACCTCCGTAAATAAGGGTATGAAAACATAACCTCCGTAAATAAGGGTATGAAAACGTTATATAAAGTGTCCATGATACTATACCCTATCAATTAGGTATATTGGCAGTAATATACCCGTTTACTGTAAGAATAGAAAGGTATACCACTATCAGTATACCCACATTTCTGATATGCCTTATATTATATCCTTCTATTTTTTACAGTTTAGGCGTAAAATGTATGTACAGTATGTATATAAATACTCAGGCCCATCCCCCATTTTTCCTTTTTTTCTAGGGTTGGCCGACTCGAGACAAAGCCTGAATAGGGACAACAGAAAACAATGAACATACAAAAACAAAACACAAATTCACACACACCTAAATTTAATATGAAAACATAATTATATATAAATATAATATACGATAGGTCATCCATTGTTCCTATTGTTTTCACCTGTCGATCTAAGATGATATCGAATAGTCTCCGCGGACTTTGGTTGACTTGATGGACACACAGTAAAGCCGGAGTCACACGAATCTTTTTTCGAGCAATTTTTACGGGCAATTATGGTCTGGAAGCTTTAAAAATTACACTTTATCAGAATTCAGCCGCCTAACTTAAGGGGAGATGTCCAATCGAGGGACTTTTTTCTTGACCCCTTTCTCCCTCATGTTTAGCCCCATTGTTTTTCTAATTTTAAGACGTTTGCCCCATTATTTTGACTATTTTAAGAACTTTCAACCCATTTCTGTCAATTTTAAGACCTTTCGTGTCATTTAGGTGTCGATTTTATCCTGGCGAGCGATAGCGAGCCTGTAATTTAAGAGGAACCGGCTTTCAGCCGGGACATTTTTCTACCGAAAAATTGATCTTGCAAGAGGCTCAAGGGGGTGTACTCTTAAGCTTGAAGGATATCTAGGGACCAAACTAAAAACCTCCCCTTAATCTACCTTCCGTCTAATTACTGATACTAGTGCGAAAATGTCCCGAAAAAATACGAGAACATACTTGCTCATGGAAAATTGACGGAACAAGCGGTCGTGCGACATCGGCATAACGGCGGTGTCACACGAGCGCATTTTAGAGCAATTGTTTAGGGCAATTATGGTCTGGCAACTTCAAAATTTAGGTTTGACCAGAATTCAGTCACGTAATCTAACCTCTGTCTAGTTTCAAATACCAATATAACCACAAAATATTGCCAGAAAAAAACATGCCATCGAAAATTGCCGGAAAAAAGCGCTTGTGTGACATCGCCTTAACCCTATTTGGTGCAAGGCGGGTCATTTGTGGATTCTCTCTGTTTTTACTTCATTAGTTTGGAGATTTTTAAGACGTTTCAACTCATTAGATTGGCGATTATAAGACTCTTCACCCCAATGTGTCGATATTTCTTAGGCGAGCGATAGCGAGCCTGCAATTTGTAAGAAACCGGCCTTCGGCCGGGAAATATTTCTACCGAAAAATGTACATATTAAGTTTGAAGGGGGTCTGGGGGACCTTTTTTTTTAGTTTGAAGGGGGTCTGGAGAGGTATTTTTAGTTTGAAGGGGGTCTGGAGAGGTGTTTTTAGTTTGAAGGGGGTCTGGAGAGGTGTTTTTAGTTTGAAGGGGGTCTGGAGAGGTGTTTTTTAAGTATAGGGGTAAACTAAAAAATACATTGTTCGAAAATGAGAAAACAAAACAATTAAATCACTCAATATTAAGATAACCAAATATCCTAATAACCCCCAAGACGTTGCACCGGATAGTGTTAAAACAATATATAGAGCCGGTGTCACACGAGCGTTTTCCCGGCAATTTTCGACGAGCCAGTTTTTTCTCGTAATA